>JANAVB010014066.1:0-46707 GCA_029216955.1 Iris pallida
GAATTGAAATTCAAATATAAAACCTAAAAAATACACTAAAATGGGAACACTGAACACAGTGAGGATATTTGGGGGAAACCCGATTTCAAAGCCCAAAACCTAAATAAGATGCTCATACAGTGGTTGGTAATCGTGCCCCTAGGTGTGTACGTGTCGTAGGTGTCCCCAGGTGTGCACCACGACACGACACGGCGTGTCCAGGTATTAAAATACCAAATCGGGTAAACAGTTCAGTCGCCCGTCGTGCACGAGTTCATGTGTCTCGTGGACACGACACAAGGGTCTAGAAGTCTCGTGATCACGTGGGTAGATTCGCCTAGGGTCAGGCTAGATGTTTAGGTTCCTGCACTGTGTCCTCGTGTCACCAGGACACAACACGAGACGCGTATCAGTCGAGTTTTTTCGACTGATGCACACTGCTACACGCAGCGTCGTGCAGTGAGTCGAGTGGCTCGTAGACACGACACGAGCCACGTGGGGCCTCGTGGTCACGTCCACGTGTAGCCCACGTGTTGGGCTACACACTCGTGTCAACACGAGGTGTCCACAACGTGTCTAGAGTCGACACGACTCGCGTGTCAGTGAGAAAAAACATATTCGTGCAGTGTAGTGCATGACCCGTGCGAACACGTTTTCGTGTCCGACACGACTCGAGAAGTTATGAGACTCGAAGGGGGGCCTTTCAGAGGTTGCCCCCACCTCTGTGCCAAGTGGCACGTGTCCACATGTCCAATTTGTGGAGAAAACGGTGTCGGGTAGCAGGGGACAGTACACTGTATGTGTACAGCGTGTTCGTGTCCATTTTGGACAAGGACACGATACGATTTCGTGCTTAGTCAACTAGGGTTGTGTCCTACAAGCCTAGGGCTACCCAAAAATGTAATTTGTTTTAGAAAACAATAACTTTCAAACCATAGTGACATTTCACCAAACACTTAATTAAACACACAGATACGTGTCCGATACGGACACCAAACCCAATCCATATCCTACCAAACTTGACCCACAGCTAGGGTATACCTATATGCATGCAACCATAGAGAGAAAACACAATCTTAATAGGTTTTGTGAGTGTTTACCTATTGAGTGAAAACTCAATGAAAATAAGGTTTTGGGGGGGTGTCCTCTTCACTTGATGGTGCCAAGATGGTGTTCAACCTTGCAAGCTAGCCTCCCTTAGAATCTTCAATGGTAGGGGGTTCCAATGCATGAAACTAGGCTCAATTTGGTATTGAAATGGTTAAATTGTGGAAGGTTGAAGTTGAGGGAAAAACTAGTTTTTAGGTGTAATGAAAATGAGGTGTGAATGAAGGGGGTGTCTTTATATGGAAGAGGGTATGGGTTGGCTGCCATAGGGGGGTAGGGGTAGATATTTAGGGTTCCTCCACCTTGCTAACTTAGCCTCTAAGTCTTTGACCCTTAGATATTTCTAGATTTCTAAAGGAAATATCATTAAAGTTAAATATCTAGATATTTATCAAACCTAGATATTTACACATAAAGCTAACATCCTCTACTTAGTTTTCTAGGTTAGTTGCTAACCTCTAGATTAGTGCTAAACTAGGTTAGGAGCTAACATGACACTAATCAACTAATTAAATAATAATAAATTACATAAATCCAAATAAATTCTAATAAATTACCAAAATACCCTTTTGACTAAAAAGTGGCAATTTGATATCCTAATCACTTGGTTAGGCTTTCATGGTTATGGTTAGTCTCTAGGTTATGAAATCTCTAGGGTTTATACTAGGGTTATACTAGTAAAATCATAAAGTCATAAGCCATGTCTTAGAAAATAGTTTTAATCTAACTAAAAATCACCAAAATTCATAACATGACTAAATCACCATTATTTAATAATAAAAATAATAAATTTTCAAAATATCCCAATTTTAGAAAACTGGGTGTTACAATTAGTGCGAGGGTGGGGGAAGCTTCTCTGACTGCGAAGAGGCTATGGGAGTTGGGAGGAGGTAGGATGGGTGCTGTAGGTTGAACTTGAGCCTTCTTAAAGGATGGTGTCTTGCGTGGGGCTAGCTTCTTCAGTTCCGGGTGGGCTTTGTAGCAGTGCTTGGCAAGGTGTCCTTTCCACTGACAGTGCTTACAGAAAATAATATTGTTGTCGTACACTAGCGCTTGGATGTGTGACATGTCCCCGAGTTGGAGCTCGATATGATCCGAAGTGTCTGAGGACAGATCCAGTTCCACACATATCTTTGCGAAATTACCTTTGGAGAGGTTTCGAGTTTCTTCGACAAAGGCCACTAGGGATCCGAAGGAGCTGGCTATCCTTTTGAGTGCCGCAGGAGCGAAGCATACTAGAGGCAGGTTAGGGAGGGTGATCCATATCAATATGATGGTCGAGTCAACCTCAGGATCGAAATTGAGAGACCATTTGACGATTTTCACCATTTGTGAACCGACAGTTGTGGTGCCTTTCGCCCAAACCATAGAGTAGTTTGCTGCGGAGGAGAGGTGGAGGAAAAAGTGTTTAGGGTCTAGCGGGGCCACCTGGTAGGCCGCGACGATCCCCCATCCTGCGATGGCCTCTCGAATTATGGTGAGCTTCGGGCAGCCCGCTTGGAATTTTAAGACAAAAGTCTTCGCGAAGCTGTCGGCGAGGGAAGAAATCTCTTCTTGGGAGAAGAGGATTTGAATGGCATGACCGTCTGACGGGGCCTGGAACTCGATGTCGCAGAGCTCAATGTCCTCCAACAGGGGGTCCAAGTGAGCTACGCGGTCAGGCATCAAGGCGTCCGCGAAAGAAACCTTCTTGGCTGGCCTATTATCCTGAGCAGGGGAATCACTGTGGCCTGAGGAGGATGGGGTGGGGCATCAGCAGGGGGGAAGAGGATGCTCCAGACAAACCGCTCTGCAGAATGGAGCCCGCCTTACGGGAACTGCAGACTCCAGGGGGGATGGGGGAGCGAGAGAAGTTGCCATCTTTGGGCACATATATATATATATATATATATATATATATATATATATATATATATAAGATGGTTCCCCCTCCCCCCACATGCGCTGAGCTCTCCTGGTTCCCCCTCCGGCCTCGCCTAGGCTGGAGGTCGTCCGACCCTTCTTTCCAGGTTTTCCCTCCGCCCCCTCCTCGTATGGAGACCCCCCTCCAGGCTCGTCCCAGCGAACCCCCGCCCGACCTCATCGCCATCCTAGGGCCGTCTCCTCCTCCTAAGGCCCCTGCTCCCCGACCGTCGTCCCCCTCGGACCGCCTTCCTCCTCCTCCTCCTCCTCACCATCCCCTCGTCACCCTGATGCTCCTTTGGAGGCCCCCTGTTCTTCCCTCTCCGCTCCCTTCTCCTCTCTCCGTCCTCGTCGGGGCTTCACCGGATCATGGCCGGCTCTCGGACGACGATCGATGCCCCCTCCGCCTTCCATGGTATGGCGGTAGCCTCCTGCCCGTTCTCCCGATGACCCGTATCGGGGTTGGCGATCGTGGGCCCCCCTTCCAAGGATTTGAATTTCAAAACTCCCGCTGTTTCTTCGGGCAGCGGCTTCTCGCGGTCGGGGGATGCACAGCTATGCGCCCACCACCCCCTCCCCCCATCCGAGCTTGTAGGCGCATATGATCATACTTTTCTGGGCACATATGGTAGCCTCCCCATTGAGGGCACATGCCGACCAACTTGAGGCGTATATGACCGCACTTTTGTGGGCGCATATGGTGGCCTCCCTATTGTGGGCGCATGCCAACATCCTCATGGCGCATTCAGCTTAGCCCATGCGGGCACTGTTGTGCCAGCTGCTATGGGCGCATGCGACAGATCGTCCTATGTGGACGCATCCCATCCCCTCCCCCTTACAGGCGCCACTGGTGGGCCCCCTTCTGCACCAGCGGGCGCTTTTGGCCCCGTCCTCGCGGGCGCCTATGGCTCCGTCATCGTGGGCGCATATGGCCGCTCTGTCTCCGGAGGCGCATATGACGTCACTCCTCCCGTCGTACCGCCCCCAGTTAGCCCTCTTCGTGTGGCCTCCGTCCAACGCGCTTCTGGTCTTCCAACCTCTACTGCTTCTTCTTCGTCTTGCCTGGCCCTCCCTCCTGCCTCAGTCGATCTCAACGGCAGCGCCATGCTAACAGGAGCACCCTCAGCGATGCCTTCTCCCCCCAACCCCACCCGACCCCCCTCTGGTTGCCCGCTCCCTGCCAACCTCGTTGCTCTTTTCCCCTATTGGGAGAGGGACCCACTGCCGGCTTTCCCCCCACCCTTCCTGTACAGGTTTCCTTCCGCATTGCCCAGAGACCCCCTCCCTCGGCGGACCTTTCGGTGCCTTCCTACGCCGACAAGATTCGTCCGGATAGGGCGGCCAAGCAAGGACTCCTGATCCCTGATGTTCCCCTCCCCGATGTTGAGTACTCGGTAGATTCTTCTGTGCCTTCAGTTCCATTCTTCGACCAGGAACTGTCCTCCCTGGCCACCTCCTTCTCCCACTCCTTTGTTCTCAAATTCTCCTCAGGATGCCCCCAAACTCTCTCGGGTTCAGGAGGTTATTACCAGTTGGAGGCTCACTACAGAATACAGAGTGGCACCCCTTGACCCCAAGCATATCCTGCTCCATCCCTCCTCTGACCTTGACCACAAGATAGTGTGGTCCAAAGGCACCAGCAGGGTGGACTCCCACCAGATGAAGATTATCAAATGGTCAGCGAGCCTTAGCACCAAGGAAGACTTAGCGAGGGTTGCCGCCTGGGTGACCCTTCATAACCTCCCCCTTATTTGTTTCGTCCCAGCGGCCCTTAGGCGTATAGCCAACTCCTTCGGAAGTTATGTGGCCACTGCAGCAGAAACCAGCAACCTGACCAAAGCTCACTATACGAAGATTTGCGTGGAACTCGATCTCACTTCCAAGCCCCCCAACCACATCCTCATTGAACTTGGCAACCAGTCCCAACCCAACAAATCGTCTACGATAATCATACTATCTTCTGCTCTCACTGTCATCTGCGTGGTCATCTATCGAAACATTGTTATCGTCTTCATCCTGAGCTCAAGAGGAAACCTATTAGGCGAGAATCCCTCACCAACGAGGGTAAGCCTCAACCGCCTACAAGATCCCCCTGCTTCCCCTACCGAACTGCCATACCAGATTTTACTCCAGTGAAGGCAAAACAGCCAACGCTGCCCCTCGGACAGTACGGTGATCCCCTACCACCCATCGGCCCTGACCCTATCCAATCAGTTCTACGCCCTTGACGAGGAAGCGGCCAAACCCTACCTTGAGATTGCTTCTCTTCGAGATTCTTCAGTGGCCCCCAATCCGAACCCAGAAGTCGTCAACGACCCTAATCCGAAGGCGATTGTGGAGGCCATCCCAGAACCTCGACTTCCCCCAGACTGCCCCGACGAGGTTCATCCTCACCACGAAGTCGATGTTGTAGAAGCACTCGCTATACTAGGGCCATAACAAGCTCATAGAGGCCTACAGTTTCTCGATGCAGGATTCCCCCTCCTCATGGAAGGAGACCAGATCGATAACTCGGACGACACCATTCTTTTACCCCCTGAGAAACTAGAGACGGACTCGGTAGGAAAATTGCTCGAGCCCCCCGAAGACATTCGTACCAACCCACCCGAGGATTCCATACCCAGCACATCCACATCGAAGGCGGAAGAGGTTACCACTATCAGAAAATAAGATCAGAAAGCCGGAGAGTCCCCGACGATCCGTAACAGGTCCGCAGCCAAACGGGCTCACCAACCCCCCTCCCTCCGGCTCCATTAATGCTAAACATCCTATCCTGGAATGTCCGTGGTCTGGCGAACAAACCTACCAAGAGGAGAACCACCAGCCTTAACAAAATTCACAAGATTGACATCTTGATCATCCTTGAACCCAAAATCCCCTACAAAAAACTCAAATCTACTCAGCTGCAGCTAGGCTTTCCTACAGCCATTGCGGGCAGACATGATATTTGGATCCTCTGCTCGAAGGAAGTTAACATCGAAGTCATTCAGGACTCCAGGCAGGCCCTCACTTGCTGGATTGAACACCCGTTGATCCCCAAACGCGCCATCCTGTCCGCGGTTCATGGCAGCTGTGACATAGTGGAGCGCAAACATCTTTGGAACAATCTCCTGGACATCCATCTCCACCACAACAACCTCCTTTGGCTTTGCATTGGGGACTTTAACGCTATCACCTGTAGAGAAGAGAAGACTGGCGGCCGACCTCCTCCTCTTTCGGCCATACAGGATTTCAACAACTTCATTTTTAACTCTCACCTCTCCCCCATCCCATTCGCTGGCAACGCCTTTACCAAGTGTAACATGCAAGAAGGCGACCGCTGTCAATACTTCCGCCTCGACAGGGCCCCAATGAACGCCCAATGGCACAGAATAGAGACCACCTCTAAGCTTTCCTACCTCAACGCCACTGAATCCGACCATGCCCCCCTGCTTGTAGGTATTACCAGCCCCTCGGGCCTGCATAAAAAGAGCTTCCGTTTCCTGGATTTCTGGAGCGAACACCCCCATTTCTTGGGCATCGTCACGGAAGCTTAAAATGGAGCGGACTCCCCCGAGCCCCTCACTCGGGTGGCCAATAAACTTAAAGCCACAAGGAAAGCCCTTGCGGTCTGGAGCAAGCAGGCCTATGGGGACATTTTTTAAGCCATTCGTGAGGCTGAGGATGACTTTGCTCGCATAGAAATCAGGTTCATGACCGACAGATCGCCAGTCGCTAGGACTGCCCTGAACCTCACCAAAGCGATCCTCAAATTCTGGCTAAAAGTTGAGATAGATTTTTGGAAACAGAAAGCGAGGCTTAAATGGGATAGCGAATGCGACAAAAACTCGGGCTTCTTCCATGCCTGCGTCAATAGTCGCAGACAGAAACTCTCGCTTCATCAAATAACCGACAAAATCGGGAACATCATCAACGATCAGAGGGGTATCCACGCGGCGACGGCTAAGTTCTTCTCCAAACTATTCTCTAAGGAGACAGTTCTCAAGGACACATCCTTCCTGGAGGTGATATCCAACCTTATCAGCGACTGCGATAACATCTATCTAGAACTTCCTTCGTCCGAGCAAGAGGTCAAAGACGTCGTATGGGCCCTGGACGAGCACAATGCGCTCGGGCCAGACAGGTTTTCGGGGGTGTTTTTTTGCACCAGCTGGGACATCATAAAGACAGATATCCATGATGCGGTTTCTGCTTTCTTCCAAGGAGCCATGTACCCTAGAGCCATCTCGAGCACCAACCTGATCCTCATCCAGAAGAAAGAGAACCCAGAGATGTTCCACAATTTTCGTTCTATAAGTCTCTGCACCTTCACCAACAAGATCATATCCAAGATCGTAGCTACCCGCATGGCAGATCTCCTCCCCAAGATCATCTCTGAGGAGCAGAGTGGTCATGTCCGCGGAAGAAATATCCAGGATAACATCATGCTGGCTCAAGAGTTAATCTCCTGCATGAAGTTTCCAGCAAGAGGGGGCAATACTGCTCTCAAATTGGACATGGAGAAAGCGTATGACAGGCTGGATTGGCAATTCATGATCTGGGTTTTCAGGGCTTTCGGATTCTTCGAAACCTGGACCAACATCGTGTGGAGATCGATCAGCAACTTGTGCTTCTCTACAGTGATTAACGGTCAGGCCGACGGATCCTTTAAATCGAGTCACGGGGTTAGGCAAGGAGATCCTCTATCATCCACCATCTTCATCGTTACGGCGGATGCCTTGAGCAGGAACCTTAATAAGATGGCTTGCGCTACTAACTTCCACCACTATCATACAGCCAGCGGCTGCCCGATCATCGCCCACCTGGCATTTGCTGATGATATCCTGATTTTCTCCTCCGGGGACGTAGGGTCAGTAGAAGTTGTCGACCACACTCTCCAGAGATACGTCAGGTGCTCGGGCCAGAAGGTCAACCCGGATAAAAGAGTCATCTACACCCATCACAATATCAAGAGAGAGCACATGGCCGTTCTCTCCAACACTGCCTCCTTCCCCATCAAGCATCCTCCGTTCCACTATCTGGGCTGCCCCCTAGTGTACGGGAAATCCAACGCTGGCATTTTCGAGGACCTGATAAACCGGATCAAAAAAAAACTTCAAGGTTGGCATAACACTACTTTATCCCCAGGTGGCAAGATGATCCTCATCAAGCACGTCCTCGTATCAATTCCCATCTATACCCTGGCTACTTGTTCCCCCTCCAAAAAAGTGTTGTCTTCGATCGAGAGCATCTTTAGCAACTTCTTTTGGGGGCCAGCGATGGCCACGACAAGCATCATTAGGCTGGTTGGGCTACCATGGCGCGTCCCATAGAGGAGGGGGCCTGGGGTTCAACAAACTTTCCCACATCGTTAAAGTATTCTCGATAAAATTGTGGTGGAAGCTTCGTATGAATCAGAACTTATAGACCAGGTTCATGAAGGCTAGATACTTCAAGCACATCCACCCTTTGATGTCTATTGCTAACAGTAGATCTTCCGTGGTGTGGCGGCGCATGCTCAACGGTCGTTCTCTTGCAGAACCTATGATGCGTCTTTAAGTTGGCAACGGGGAATCGTCGACATTTCTGGAAAGATGGGTTGGAGAATCCTTACTTCCTAACCTCTCAGAAGCCCATAGGAACTGCACGATCAAGGACATGCGGGACCCCTACAATAATAGCTGGAGTTGGAACGAGATCCGAGACTGGGCCGGCCCAGAGGCAGTTGAGCGCATCCGACGATGCGGAGTGACGATCGGGTCCGACACGGACGAGATACGGTGGTCCTTCATTATTTGGATCATTCTGTGACGCCCTCCCCTAGCATTGCATCATTCTGGCAGACATGCATCCCCAAGAAGTGGTCCTTCATCATTTGGAGGGCACTACGCAAGATCCTCCCCACCGATGACACTCTAAACACTATCGGGTTCAGCCTAGCATCCGTGTGCACTTGATGCACGGATCGTCAATCGAAAATAGTGGACCACATCTTCTGTCAGGGAGACCTACCGGTCAAGGTCTGGAGTGTTCTCTTCCAATGCTGCAGGATGGTTCCAGGGGTGGGTGCTTCGACGACCTCGTTGCGGCATGGGGTTCTATGTCCCATAGCCACCAGATCGTAGCAGCAGCTGCCACGTAGGTAATCTGGAAGAACCACAACAAGGCAAGATACGAAGGCCATCAGTACTCCGCAGACCAGCTTATTGGGGAGACCTTTCGGCAATGTAGCAAGCGGATATCTCTCTGTCATCACGGCCACACAGTGTTTTGGAACTCCGTCTTCTCCCGGGACTAGCCGTTCCGGTTTTCTTCTCTCCTCATTTGTTAGTATACGTGTATAGGCTTCGACATTTTGCGCCTTCTTGTATACTTGTATAACTCCGGCTTTTCTTTTTATGGAATAAAATGCGGAGTGTTTTGGCTATATATATATTTAAATAAAATGAGTTTATATATATATATATATATATATATATATATATATATATATATATATATATATATATATATATATATATATATATATATATATATAAACTCATTTTATTTAAATAATAAAATATATATATATAGCCAAAATAAAATGAGTTTATATATATATATATATATATATATATATATATATATATATATATATATATATATATATATATATATATATATATATATATATATAAACTCATTTAACAATGAAATAATAAAAATAACCAATAATAATAAATAATTTTATTTAATAACAACAACAATAACATTAATAATAATAATAATCCTAATAACAATTAAAAATAAACCAATAGTAGTTTTTGGTGAACATATCATACGCACTCCTTATTTAGCACCAGAAAATCGTACAAATGTTCTAAAACGTCATTTAATATTAATACTACCTATATTGTATGTATAGGGAATATTTAGAAAATATTGGTCAATTTCTAAAAATAAATACAAATTATTTGCATCTACCTAAAATATGTTTAAAAGGTCGTCTTTGGTCTTCCTACTTGCATACGTGGACTTGGATTTGGTTCGAGTCCAGTTCGGACTAAAGTGGTACAACCAGGTCACCTAAAAGTCAATAATCTTAAAATAAATAATTAAATCATCTATAGTGGTTAAGTCGCAACTTTGACTGGTTTTTCTAGTTAGAGCATGTTGGCCCATTTGGTCATATGGTCAAACCTGATTTTAATAATTGATTAAACTCTGTCTGGATATACAAAGCTAGTCGGGATATCTCGGACTCTTGAACATGATCAAGAATGGCTATCCACTGAATTCAAGACCGAAGATCTGTTTGCCTACTCGAGTCTGTAATTCCTTATGCAATGTATTTTTATTTTATTTGAGTCTAGGAATATGTTGTACACCAAGTCGTATTGACAAATAGGCTACCCTTAAATGAGTTCAAAATGTTTTTAAAATGTCCTCTCAAAAAGGTTTACAAAAAGGTTTTCAAAAAGGTTTTCAAAAATCACCAAAAAGCTTTTTAAAACCCTAACTAAACCCTGACTAAACCCTGACAGAACTCGGACCGAGTTCGGCCAGAGTTCGGTTGGTGGCCGTTGTGATTTTGAATCCTTGGAACTTGGTCCTCCTGCAGTTGCGGATTTGACCGAGATTTGCTCATAGAGTTTTGCCCGAATTCTGCCCGAATTCTGTCAGAAGTCTGCCTTTGAAATTCCTATAAATAGAGAAGGATTTCGATCATTTCAACTCACTCATTCACTTTCAATCTTCTCTCTGTCTAAAGCTTTCAATCTTTCAAAGAGTTTTCTAGAGCTTTCAATTTCAGATCCCAAGCCAATTACAATTCTCTAGTCGATTTGCCAGTGCAGTACGGTCTAGAAGTTTCTGAGAGATTGTAATCAGAAGGCTTGATTGAAGAATACCTCTTCACATTTGAAGTTGGACGAGTTCTTCGTATCAAAGCTCACGTTATAGAAGTTGCAAGGACTTCGTAAGAAAACTTGCAGTTTTTCCAATAGTGGATTCAACTGGTAGCAAGAGTTCTACCGACTGGATTAGTCCTCAACAGAGGGAAACCAGTATACATCGCTGTCTTTGCGTTTGTTCTCTTAACTCTGTCTTTACTTTATTTTAGTTGTGATTAATATTCTGTGATTGTGCTGCTAACATTGTTTTAATTAGCATTATTCCGCTGCCACTTTATTCACCCCCCTCTAGAGTATTACGCTTTACTATTTCGTTCCTACAATTGGTATCAGAGCGGGTATTACAGGTAAAGCAAAGGTAACAGTGCAATTATTTATTCATTTTAATTAACTGTTATATAGATCACAGCACAACACATGGCAACTGTGAAATTCACAAGTGAAGGCCAGGCCACAAACAGACCCCCACTGTTTGATGGTACGAACTATACATATTGGAAAATACGGATGAGTTTCTTCTTGAAATCACTTGACTTTGATTTATGGTCCATTGTTTTTTATGGCTATCAAAAGCCACCTCGTATAAATGTTGATGGAGTTTTAGTTGAAAAACCCCACAACAGATATACAGAGGAAGAAAAGAAAAGGGCCAGTCTTGACGCACGTGCCATTAATGCTCTCTTTTGTGCTTTAGACAGAACTGAATTTAACAGAGTGTCTATCTGCACAACGGCTAATGAAGTGTGGAAGCTACTTAAAGTCACAAATGAAGGCACGACTCAAGTCAAAGAATCTAAAGTCAGCATACTTACTCAAGAGTACGAGGCGTTCAAGATGAAGCCCAACGAAACAGTTACACAAATGTTCGAGAGATTCTTGGATATTGTAAATCCTTTGTCCTCCTTAGGCAAAGATTACAGTAACCATGAAAAGATTCGCAAACTCCTGCGAGCAGTTACCAAGAACTGGATTCCGAAGGCTACTGCAATCATTGAAGGGAACGACCTCACAACTATGTCCCTCGAAGTACTCATGGGTAAGCTACTCACTCATGAACTGGAGCTACAAGATTTTGAAGAGCCTGCACCAAAGGAGAAGACGATCGCTCTCAAGGCTCAGCACAGAAAAGCTGCTGAAGGTGACTCAGACAGCAGTGGATCTGACGCAGAAGATCAAGCACTCCTAGCAAGGAAGTTCAAAAGATTCATGAGACATGAGAAGAGAGTCAAAGAGAACAACAGCAACAACTGGTATCAAGAAGATGATGTCTGCTATGGTTACAAGAAGAAGGGATACATGAAGAAGGATTGTCCCACAAACTCATCATCAAGCAAGAAGAGCAACAGGTATGAAAAAGGGAACCTGAAGAAATCAACATCTAGGAGATATGCCAATACCAGCATATGGCATGAAAGTGAAGCCAGCGACTCAGAAGACGAACAATCAGAAGACGCTGCAAATGTATGCTTTATGGCATCTGATCAGGTACCTACTGAACCTGTAGTTGATACTTATGATAACTTCACCTTTGAGCAATTAGGAGATGCCTTCAGTGACCTGATGACTGATTACAGGAAACTGTGTAGCAAGTATTAGACCGCTAAGAAGGTACTCAAAGAGTACAAAGGTGAAATAGGTAGACTTACCGACCTACTAGCTGAGGTTAGAAATAATGTTAGTGAGTCTGGTGAGCTTTCTTCAACAAAGCTCTTATTACACGAGACTACCAAGTCATCTGAAGAGAAAGACAAAATTATTGACCAACTCAAGGAAGAACTTCTATAGAGAAGAAAAGTCTTCGATGTGCACAAATCAGAATGGAATCACTCACTTCTGATTATACTAAGTTGTATGACACTTCCAAAAGATTGGAAATTAGCTTAGAAAAATAGCCTGAGCCTGCTGCTTCCTTCCCTAACACGTGTCACTTACCAAAAAATCGAAACATTTTCAAGCCAAACACTGTCAGACCTAACCATATAAAACCTTTACCCCAAAAGGTTAAGCCCAAACAAGATTATAGGTATGCTTTCTTCTATACTAGAAAACCTAAACCTACCAACCATGCACACCACTCTGCTTTCAACACTCGACATGCACAATGTCATTATTGTGACCTCATTGGTCATATTTCATCTGCATGTAGAATGAGAAAGCTTGTTGATTTAAATGTTTATGCTTGGATACCTAAAGCTAACAATTCAGGACCCTAGAAGAAATGGGTACCAAAAGTTTCATCTGCAAACTGTTTTGTAGGTGGAACACCCTTCACATGCTAGAAGCAAATGGATCCTCGACAGCGGTTGCTCACGGCATATGACCGGTGACGCTACCCTATTTGCAACACTGTCGAAGAAAAAGAAGGAAGGCTATGTCTCCTTCGGTAATAACTTGAAAGGGTATATTATTGGTATCGGTGATGTTGGTAAGTCTCCCTATCCTGTGATTAAGGATGTCTGTCTGGTTACCGAGTTGAAACATAATCTACTCAGCATAAGTCATCTAGCTGATCATGGTTATGGCATCAACTTTGGCAAAAACAAATGTATTATAGTTGTTAGCTCAACTGGTAGTACTATCTTTGAAGGTATCAGGGAAGACAATATATGTTTTCTATTTGTTAGAAGAAACTAACATTTCAGGTAGATGCTTAATGGCCAAGAGTGATGAGAGTCATCTGTGGCATATGAGACTCGGTCACGCTAATATGGATACGATCTCAAGATTATCCACAAAGAAGCTAGTACGTGGTTTACCGGACATTACATTCAAGAAGGACTCGGTATGTAGCCAATGTGAAAAGAACAAAGCTATCAGATCCACATTCAAATCAGTAAACACAGTATGTACTACTAGACCTCTATAATTGCTTCATATGGACTTATTTGGTCCTAGCAGAGTTGCTAGCCTCGGAGGTAAACTTTATGGTTTCGTAACTGTAGATAATTTCTCTAGATACACGTGGGTATATTTCTTGACACGCAAGAATGATGCATTATCCAAATTTGTCGCCTTTTGCAAGAAAGTACAGAATAAAAAATGTTACATGATCACTCGCATAAGAAGCGATCATGGAGGCGAATTCGAGAATGCTGATTTTGAGCAATTTTGTGACACACACGGTTTTGTACACGAGTTCTCCTGCCCTAGGACTCCACAAAAAAATAGAGTTGTGGAACGTAAGAACAGAACTCTAACCGAAATGGCCAGAGTGATGTTAAACCAGTTTAGTCTACCCAAATATTTCTGGGCTGAAGCTGTCAATACAGCTTGTTTTGTACTCAATAGAGTTCTAATTCGACCCAAATCGAAGAAGACTCCATTTGAGTTATGGTTTGATAGAATTCCATTTGTTTCATACTTTAGAATATTTGGCTGTAAATGTTTTATTCTTAATACAAAAGACAATTTGGGAAAATTTGATGAAAAGGCCGATAAAGGGATATTTTTAGGTTATGCGGCCAAGAGCAAAGGATACAGAGTCTTCAACAAAAGAACCATGATCATCGAAGAGTCAATCAACGTCACCTTTGATAAACTAAATCAGATGACGATCGATGACAATGACGAAGATCCAACTGTACCAAGCTCAACATCAGCTGATCCTCAACCAAGCTCTGCACTAGCTGAACCTCCTAGAGAAGATTCAGGAACCAGCTATCTTCAGAATCTACCGAAAAGGTTAAAATTTACAGCTGATCATCCAAAAGATTTAGTAATTGGTGATATTACCAAAGGAGTAAGTACTCGTACATCCAGTAGAGATATTGTTTCTAGTGTTGCATTTATTTCACAGCTAGAACCCAAAACTATTGATGAAGCATGTAGTGATAGTTTTTGGATAGATGTTATACAAGAGGAATTAAACCAATTTGAACGGAATCAAGTTTAGGAACTTGTTCCCAGGCCTATTGATCATCCGGTTATTGGCACCCGTTGGGTATTCCGAAATAAACTAAATGAGAATGGTTTAGTGACTCGTAATAAGGCTCAACTCGTAGCTCAAGGATACAATCAAGAAGAAGGTATCGACTACGATGAGACTTATGCCCCAGTTGCGAGATTAGAATCCATTCGCATGTTATGTGCATTTGCATGTTTTCATGATTTCAAACTATTTTAAATTGATGTCAAGAGTGCTTTTTTAAATAGTTTTATAAAAGAAGAAGTTTTTGTAGCACAACCTCCAGGTTTCACGGATTTCAAAAACCCTGATCATGTTTTCAAGTTGAAGAAAGCCTTATACGATTTAAAACAAGCCCCTCGTGCTTGGTATGATCGTCTAAGCTCTTTTCTACTTGACAACGGTTTTTCAAAAGGCAAGGTTGACACTGTAGGAACCCTAGAGGGGGGTGAATAGGGTCAAGCTAACTAAACAAGCACTTAGCACAAGCTAATTGGTAATTTAAAAATATAAGTGCAAGAGAAGAAGCAAACACAATACCGACACCCGATATATCCTGGTATCCTCCTAAGAGGCAGTCCAGTCCCGGAACTCTCTCCGACTTTAATCCACTATTTAAGCAAATAGTTACACACGAGTTTGGATCCGAAGAACTCGCCAACTTCTTACACAAGAGCTTTAATCCGAAGGGCTCTCCGACTTCAACCGAGAGTTTGGATACGAAGACTCCCCAACTTCAACCGAGAGTTTGGATACGAAGACTCTCCAACTTCAACCTTTCACAATAGGTTTTGATCTCCTTATACAATAGGATGAAGATCTCACTTTTCAACTCAATAACTCTAACACAATTTGTAGATGGCAAATGAAGGCTTTGTAGAGTTGTATGTGGATAAGCTTTGGTGGTTTAGAAATTTTTAGGCTCAAAGCATCAACCTTGAATGAAGGGGTTCAAGGCTATTTATAACCAAAGCATTGAAAAGAGCTCAATGCAACTTTTCAGTCCACGAACCGGCATACCGCCAGTATGATCCGGCATACCGGCGGTATACCGGTCTGGGATTGCAACGGCTAGAAATATAGTCGTTGGGATCGTTAATGGCTGAAAATCCGACCGTTGGAATTTTAACGTTTCAGAAGCGGTATACCGTCGGTATGGACCGGTATGCCGGCGGTATGCCGGTTTTGTAAACAGAAACTTTCTGTGAACAAAAACCGGTATACCGTCGGTATACGCCGGTATACCGTCGATATGCCGTTTTCTACCAAAAAATGATCCTGGGCTTATTTCTGCCCTAGCTTTCGATTTTGCCATCTATTTCTTGTGTTTACAATTATTCCTAGGACTCATTACAGACTCCAGATATACTTAGGCAGGTGCAGGCTTCTTCAGAGTCTTGAAATGATGATGGCACGGCTTGGCTTCTTCCTTTGATAGGTGCTGGCTTTTTTCCTTGGCGACAGCTGTCCAAAGAAATGAATGACCACAATCAAAAACATAGTTTTGATTTTGGCAACCCAATTAAATTTAAGATAGATAAGCTCATATCACTAAGATGTAAACCAATGGGCACATATCACCAAAGATATAAGTATAAGTAGAAATGCTATAGTGATAGTATGAAGATTAGTGATAATAAAATGCTAAACTTAACAGATTAACCATATTCAAAAATATGATACAATCATTGGGTCAACAGACACTACACTGTTTATTAAGTCTTTTAATGGCAAACTTCTTTTAATTCAAATCTATGTTGATGATATTATATTTGGATCTACTGATGAATCTCTGTGTCAAGAATTTTCTAAGTGTATGCAGAATGAGTTTGAGATGAGCATGATGGGAGAGCTGAAATTCTTTCTCGAATTGCAAATCAAACAAACTGATAATGGGACATTTATAAATCAAGCCAAGTACACAAAAGACCTGCTAAAGAAGTTTTGATCTGGACAATGTCAAACCTATTGGCACTCCAATGGCAACTTCAACAAAGCTTGATTCAGATGAACAAGGCAAGCCAGTCGACATACGTAAGTATCGAGGTATGATTGGTAGTTTACTTTATTTAACTGCTAGTCGTCCAGATATAATGTTTAGTATTTGCCTGTGTACACGTTTTCAAGCTAACCCAAAGGAATCACATCTGTCCGCAGTTAAGCGTATCTTTCGATACCTTAAGGGCACTTCTTCTGTTGGCTTGTGGTATCCCAAAACTACGTCTTTTGACCTTATTGGTTATTCGGATGCAGATTTTGCTGGATGCAAAGTCGATAGAAAAAGTACCAGTGGCACATATCATTTCTTAGGCAAGGCTTTAGTCTCATGGTTTAGTAAAAAGCAAAATTCTGTAGCCCTATCAACAACAGAGGCTGAGTACATTGCCGCAGGACGTTGTTGTGCTCAGATTTTGTGGATCAAACAAACCCTAGAAGACTATGATTTATTTTACACACATATTCCCATTTTTTGTGATAACACAAGCACTATTAATTTGACTAAGAATCCAGTATGTCACTCTCGTACTAAACATATCGAGATTCGACATCACTTTCTTAGAGATCATCATCAAAATGGAGATATAAACCTTGTGTACATAGATACTGAAAATCAACTAGCTGACATATTCACAAAACCTCTAGCGGAAGATCGTTTCAATTATTTACGTCGAAAATTAGGAATTTTGGACGTCAATAATATTAATTAATTTTGTTTTATAATTATATATCATTACGCAAAAACTGTGTTAGAGACAAGCCAATAAAGAGTCTGTCTGTCACCACAACTACGGTTGAAACGAAGCGGAACTTAAGAGTTCCCCAGTGAACCTCCGCCAGCTGGGACAGTACTCCTACAGCTAATCTGAAACAGTCGCTGTGTAACGACATTTAATCTATAAAATAATATTAATTATGTTAATTGAAGTTAAAATTAATAATCTTTGAATTAAATATTTAAAATGAGACAATAAAAAAGAATGGCAAAAATCAACTATAAAGAACCCTAGGCAAATTCGGCCAGAGCTCTGACCGAATTCGGCCCGAGTTCGGTTGAGGGTATCAGGTTATATATACAGAACCCGAGAAGCCCTTCTTCTTCATTGCTTCCAAACTAATCACAACAGCAGCAGCAGCCGCGAAGGAGCCCCGAACCCTAGCTTTTCACCACCCTTATTCTTCCAATCCAAGTGGTGAAATCAATCCAAAATTTGGATTCGTGTGGAGTTCGTCGTTCTCTTCGACATACTTTGATTTCGGGAGGTATAACCCTATCTTTCTCCACTTTTCTATTAGTGCATTTTTATTTCAATTTGCACAAATGGCACCCAAATTCAATCCTTCAAAAAGGAAGAAGATGAACCCTAGTGAGAAAGGGTCATCTTCGCATCCGCATACGGATTCCCTCTTCTCGGAAGCGACGGTGCGTTCGACGGGTTTTTCTTTCAAACCCTAGACCAAGCCCTACTGTGGTATGGAGACTTCTCCATGAGATCCATATGCACAGGCGATCCAGTCAAATGGACTGTATTTCCTGATCATCATCATTTCTTTGAGGCATTAGGGTTACATCTTTTTGTTAAAATCTGCTTCCCTATAGCAACTAATGCCATTAGATTATTTTATTGCAATCTCATATTAAACACTTTTGATGTGAGCACTCGTGTTGGAGGTATTGATATTAATTTCAATGATGACCTCTTAGAGGAGATCCTTGGTATCCCTAACGAAGGTGCACCGCTAGTTGACATCACTGAATTTAATTTTCCCGAAGGCACGACACTCGCCAGTTTCAAAGCGGAACTCTGTGCACCTGATAGAGTACGCTCTGGAAAGTTCAAGGCTAACAACCTGAACTTGTTTAACTATGAATTGCATCGCATCATCTATTCCACTATCCTTCCAAAATCCACTTCAAAGGATGATGTGACTTCTCTTGAGCTGTCCGCCATGTACCACATTCTTAAGGGGATTCCATTTTTTGCCCCTAAGACCATGATTCAGATGATGGGTCATTGTCGTGCAAGAGATAGAAATCTCTCTTACGCGATGATTCTCCCACGCATCTTTCAGCGCTTCGATATCGATCTGTTGACTTGTACTCAGGACCCTGAGCCCAAGTTTCTTCAGTTATCTCGTCGTAGCATGACTGCTTCAGCTCCACCTCCTGCTCCTCCTACTACACCTCCTCCACTACCTCATCAGTATGCCATGACATTTGAGGGCATACATCAGCATTTATCTGCTTTGTACGTCTCGATGACGGACATGGCCCGCGAGCGTAAGTTCCGTGACATCACCCGCTATCAGGCGCTTGCAAACTCCTTAGCTGATCTTCGTTTCGTCCAGACTGGTCATTCAGCCGGTTCCATCCCTAGAGATCCAGCTTTCTCCGGTTACCGCTGTGAGGATGAGGCTGTTCATGCCTACTTCCAGCCCGGTAACGCCTATGATTGGTACCGTCCTGACCGTGCTCCACATCGTGATAATGTTGGTGAGTTCTATGCTGGCTCCCCTCCGCATCCTTCTGGCGCTGGTACCTCTGGAGCTGGTACTTCAGGACATGCTGGTCGAACTGCTGATGATGATGATGAGGATGATGATGAGGAGATGTGACTATATGATTTTGAGTGATATTTTATTGTGCACTTAGAAATGCTCCGACATTCCAAGTTATTATCAATACTTTTCATTAGCACTTTTTAGTTTGCTTCAGTACTCTTTTCTTTTCATGGACATATTTATTATGCCTCAGTTTATGGCATTCAGTTTATTTCAGCACTATATTTTAGTTTCAGTTTATGATAGCACTATTTCTTATATTGCTTCATTCTTTATAACTGCCTGTGAAATTACATGCCTGTGATAATTTTTTTTTTCAATACATGCTTGTGATACTTCTCTTTTATTTCTGCCTTATTTCTTTTATATATATTTTCTCACTATTTGTTACTTATGCATTTGATTGCGAGGGAGCTTCATCTTTTGCAATTATTTTGCTAAGTGACAAAGGGGGAGAAAATTAAAGATCTAACATTTTTTTGAGATAATACAGGATTTGAACAATTCTACTTTTTGATATTTTGAACAAGCTTAATGTTATATCATTCATAGTTTGTCAATTATCAAAATGGGGGAGATTGTTGGCCCATTTGGTCATATGGTCAAACCTGATTTTAATAATTGATTAAACTCTGTCTGGATATACAAAGCTAGTCGGGACATCTCGGACTCTTGAACATGATCAAGAATGGCTATCCACTGAATTCAAGACCGAAGATCTGTTTGCCTACTCGAGTCTGTAATTCTTTATGCAATGTATTTTTATTTTATTTGAGTCTAGGAATATGTTGTACACCGAGTCGTACTGGCAAATAGGCTACCCTTAAATGAGTTCAAAATGTTTTTAAAATGTCCTCTCAAAAAGGTTTACAAAAAGGTTTTCAAAAAGGTTTTCAAAAATCACCAAAAAGCTTTTTAAAACCCTAACTAAACCCTGACTAAACCCTGACAGAACTCGGACCGAGTTCGGCCAGAGTTCGGTTGGTGGCCGTTGTGATTTTGAATCCTTGGAACTTGGTCCTCCTGCAGTTACGGATTTGACCGAGATTTGCTCATAGAGTTCTGTCCGAATTCTGTCAGAAGTCTGCCTTTGAAATTCCTATAAATAGAGAAGGATTTCGATCATTTCAACTCACTCATTCACTTTCAATCTTCTCTCTGTCTAAAGCTTTCAGTCTTTCAAAGAGTTTTTTAGAGCTTTCAATTTCAGATACCAAGCCAATTACAATCCTCTAGTCGATTTGCCAGTGCAGTACGGTCTAGAAGTTTCTGAGAGATTGTAATCAGAAGGCTTGATTGAAGAATACCTCTTCATATTTGAAGTTGGACGAGTTCTTCGTATCAAAGCTCGCGTTGTAGAAGTTGCAAGGACTTCGTAAGAAAACTTACGATTTTTCCAATAGTGGATTCAACTGGTAGCAAGAGTTCTACCGACTGGATTAGTCCTCAATAGAGGGAAACCAGTATACATCGCTGTCTTTGCTTTTGCTCTCTTAACTCTGTCTTTACTTTATTTCAGTTGTGATTAATATTCTGTGATTGTGCTGCTAACATTGTTTTAATTAGCATTATTCCGCTGCCAACTCTATTCACCCCCCCCCCCCTCTAGAGTATTACGCTTTACTATTTCGTTCCTACAGAGCACACATTTGACTCGGCCTTCCCTACCGTGACTAAAACACTAGTCAAAGCATACCACTTCACTAGCCGTGCCAAAATTCCTAGTCGATATGTGTCTCAAAACTTACCATGACTAAGGCCATATATATAGTATTAAGCTATTATAAATATAATCACATATATACAAAATTGTATTTAAATCTATTTGGCCTAAACTAAATTCATAATAATTTTACTAAGTTATGGCAAGCTAACACGGATCTACTAAGTGGGGTTGGCTAGGTTAGGGTCTATATATATTTTCTAATCAAATTGAACTCGAAAAGTCAACCGATGGGTCTCACGTGCCATTCGCAACTAAATAGCACATGGGAACTCGATTGAGTGGCGCACCTTGACATGCGTGTCATAGCTCAAAATAGGTCAAAACCATATATTGGGTCAACTGGTTTTGATCACTGTCGAGTTCTAAGCTCAAGTTGGAAGATAGGTCTAGAATTACGGTAAACAGTCAAATGGCCTAATTTGATCCGAAGTTGCACGAAGTCAAAAGAATGCTAGGGGATAAGTTTAGATGGGACTTATTATATCAAGTTGAAGGTGGACTTGCCTACTTCAAAACTCATGAAGGACGTTTCGAAAGATTGGCGCATCTTGTGCTCCAAAAATCGAAACTACAAAAAAGTACATCTATAGTCATAATTAAAAGAAAATATAATCTAACAAATATAAAATCATATAAAATAAATAAATAAATAATTTCAAAAATCAGGATCCTTACAATCTACCCACCTTAAAGGAATTTCATCCTCAAAATTAAAATAAGGCTAACTAACAAAGAACCGCGCTATCGTAACTAGGAAGGGTTTGAGGGATACGTTAGGTCAATACGGTGTCTCCTAACAACTCAAGTAATAATCAATCCTAAATAATCTAGTTTTGTAACATCTCCATCATAAAACTATAGATGGTTATCTCTAGTCGCTCTTCTTGGTACGGGCGGTCTTGCAATGATCATGTTGAAGGTTTGTCCTCATAACCATATGATTATCACAATTATATAGGTCTCCTTTTTACCTGACCAAGCTAAGTGATACCTACCATTCTGTCTAATCCTAACTATACAACTGATAGGACATAATAGTAAATGGGTTGAGTTAGGCTATGTTTAGGTTCTTCTTGTAAATGGTCAATCTTTACACTAAAACTATCATTCTATTCTTGATCGGGTGACTACCATAAAGGCGTAACATAACATGATCATATATTTATTTCTATACTGAGAATGTCTACCCACATTTTGTCACACTACCCTATCAAACACATGCTACCCTAAAATTTGATAATCCTAGCAAACTAGTTGCAAAAACCACTACAACTAGATATCTATGGCATATGACATCTCTAATCCCTTCCTATCTATCAAGCAACCAAAATTCATTAAGCAAACTAATTTATACTATAACATAAGAATTTTTAATAAATTTTATAAAGCACGATTATTCGTCACTCCGAAATAGGAAGGAACGAGAAGAAATGGCACGAGAAAGCAAAGGAAGAATAGTCGAGAGCAAATTCAAAGTTCAAGGACGGTAGAGCAATTTTTAAAAGAATTGCCAAGGCAGTTGTTGATTGAGATTTCTAAGGGTTTAGTCATTTCGTAGGCCCGCTCGGAACAGTAACGTAACTGAAACAACTAACTCCACCTGCATGGGCCACTAAAAAAAATGTAACGCCCCAGTCCCAAAATATGTAGGACTAGAATACGTATACATGCCAGCTACGTATCAAGTGGACTCCAGCCCTACTTGAATATATATAAGTTGTCTATTGGTCTAATATAATTATATCTATATATCACTATGGTAACTCTATATCTTAATCCACTGAAGATAAATCCATCGTAAGACCAAGTGTACTAATGTTGATCAGGCATTAACACACAAGATCCTACTAAAAACCAAGAATAGACAATGTATAATAAAGTTGATCAGACTCTATTATAATCGTCTGAACAAGCTCATAGAGATTAGTAAAGCTTGTAAAACTAAGCCATTACAGTAGAAAAAGTAATAGAAAAATAAATATAATGACGGAGGATAGTAAATAACGATAACGTCAAACATATATACCTGAAATCTTGGCGAAGCAACAATCATCCATCAATGCAATAAACCTTGATAACTTTATTTAATACCTAAAGAGATCACCAGGTCCTCAGGGGACCAGCAAGACACATAATATACATGCCTACTGTATAGTTAATAACATACGAGAAAATAGGGATAACAACTGCTACAACAAGAATAAAGATCTCATGGAAAGACTCTATGATCATGACATGTCATATGAAAATGATACTAAGTATGACTACAAATGAATCGAATGACCGTAGCCCTACCATGGTACACCCGGTCCTATAGCTAGTAGCCCTGTCGTGGTACTCCTGTCACGACCCGCACCCTATAGTAAGGGCACGAAACGTGGGTACGTCCAGCCTACGCCGCAGAATCGGCGGTAGAACGCTGTATAGTTCGTCTACAAAACTACACTAAACAGTATAAAGGTACATGTACAGTATATACACTCCAAATGGTGGTAACATAGCAATACAGTCTCAATCACAAGAACAAACTAGGATAGATAGTACGAAATGGAAAAATATGATAGATGTAAAAACGAAAAATGAGTTCAACATCAAACACAGCTAGAGAGAAACAAACAACATCAAAGAGTCACAAAATATGAACATAATCTACTACAGTCTAAAACAAAAGCTGGATCGCAGTCCAGGCAAATCTAACTAAGCTAAATACTCTGGGAGTATAAAATCTAGTGGCTCAACTATCAGGCTACAGCCCTGGCCTAAATCTCCATCTGTCTCGACCCCATAGTAGGTCGAGCAGCCTGCCTCAGAAACATCTGTAATATGTCAACGGTATCCTGTCAGGAAAATGAGCAAGTACAAACACTAACAGAGTTCCATATGAATTGACAAATTCTATAAGAGACAATATAATGAAATACAAGACAAAGATATGGGAAAACTTGGGAGCCATTCGAAAGCCGACTTATAACCCGTAAACCAAACAAGGACTGGGGTTGTAATCCTTCTCCCGAACAGAACCTAGCCTCCAATCAAAGTATAGCATAAAAGCATGTAGAATATGTGAAATACAGGGTAAAATCAGCAGGAAATGTATAACAGATGTGAGTACTGAATAGGACGATAGTATACATATAGGATGACTTGGGAACTATTCGAAAACCGAGTTACAACCCTTAAACCAAACAAGGACCAGGGTTGTAACCCTTCTTCCGAACAGAACTTAGCCTCCTATGAAAAATAAATATAAAATATGACTTGAATTATTAGAGCGTTATGTGATCGGCTTGGAAAGCATGATCAGGCTATCCACTTGGCCCGACAATCATATAAAAATCTGTAAAGGGTCATGCCGGCTAACCTGGATAACAAGCACATGAATAAGATCTCGCTACACCCTACGTGCGGTGAGAGTTGCGCAAGGACATGAATATAGTAACATAAGGATTTGATCACATAGCCCCTAATAATTTCCCACCCCCGAATAGTATAATGGATCTGGACATGACACGTCATGACACGGGATTCCATAAGAGGGTAGCAAGTCCCCTTAGGAATCGGTGTCTATACTAATACAGTATAACACAGAAATGTACCAATATACCAAGGAATCTAGGAACAACATCCCATGTCATGATCCAACATATACTAGTCCGTGAACTATCGTGACTGGAAATCGAGTAAGACACTACAACTGAATCGGATATAGCAGATATCAAGACAATGAAAACTATCAGTGAATGTACTCGCCTGGTATCCTGAGTATCTGAAGAGAATCTATTGTCCGAGGAGTGGTGTCTATCTCCTATAGAACAGTACAAGTCACTACATGTCTAAAATAATATAATAAACTGCTACAATGCATTTACATGATGTTGGCGTCAATCTAGGCTAAAGTCAACCCTCGGTCAACTCTAGTCAAACTATGTCAACTAGGTTAAGCCTAAGCCAAACAAGTCTCACTAAGCCTAACCAGCCTATTCTAGCATACACACACAATATCTAGGCTATACAAGCCAACAACACTCCTATACTGGCATTCAAGCCATAAACACATGCTAGGAGCCATAGGCTATCTACCTAGGCCATGGGCCAAATCACATATAGGCCAATACACATTTACCATATATCTATATACACATTAATTATATATATCAATAGCAATATCTATTTACTCACATTATATATATGTAAATATACATACACATAGAGATAGAGAGGGGAACTAGGCATGTGTGTGTGTGTGTGTGTGTGTGTGTGTGTGTGTGTGTGTGTGTGTGTGTGTGTGTGTGTGTGACAGGGAAATAACTAGAATAGAGTGTGTGTGTAAAGTGTCATGTGTGTGGAATGTGTGTGAGTGTAGGCATGTGTCAAGGGAATTAAATGACAGGTATTGTGTGTGTTTAGAAAGGTGACAGTGTGTGTATGTACATGAGTGCCTGTGGGACAGAAATTGCATATGTGTGTGTTTTTAGAAATCAAAAAGTGAAGGATCAAGTGACAGAACATGGTTTAGATAGGTGTCTACATTCTCAGGTTTGTGTGTGTGTGTTTAAGTGTGTGAGTGCAGCGGGGAAAATAATATGACAGGAATTTACATGGGAGAAACATATCAATGTGAATTCAGTGACAGGAAGTAGTGGCTTAGGTTCACATTTGTGTTCTCAGAAATTAAGACAATGACAGGAATTGAAAAAGTCCTAGATTTTCCTAAACCCACTGACAGTTAAGGAAAATATCAGTTAGCAGTGCACCCAAAACCACATTTCGAAAACCCACAGTTCAACATAAATCACAAATTGTCACGACCCGCACCCTAGAGTTAGGGCACGAGAACGTAACGACGCCCAGCCTACGCCGCAGTGTCGGCGGTAGAACGCTGTCCTAGGTCTCATGCATCTAACAGTATAAGGCTAAACAGTTTATACTCCCCGAATGGGGGTGACATAGCAGATACAAACTCAATCACATCTAAGATAGAGCATGATAAGAATAGATAAAACATGAAATCCAAAAGAGATACAGGAGATAGAAGTCTAAGTGTCTAAGATACATGAACCCAGAAGTACATCTCAAAACTCAATAAGATACAGTAATCCACAAAGTAAATACAACTCCAGACAAAGAAATAACTACCTAAACAAACCCTACTGTGTCTCCTCTAGGCTAGCAGGCACCTCCAGGCTATCTGTAAAATTTATCAACAGGTCCAGTCAGGACTGGAGCGAGCACAGTACATCTCAACATATCATAGCAGGTTAGAAAACATATAACATGCAGTAAAGTAAGATACAGGTACTGAAGAAAAATAGTATGTAAACAGAGAGATAACTGTAATAGAAATATCTACTATACATAGAGAACTAGCATGTGACTAGTGAGTCAGAGTACAATATGAACATGTAAATGGCCTGGGATGATTCTGATGCTACACTATAGAATGATTCTGATGCTACACTACTGGTGTATTATTCATATGTCCACATATACTCCCCCGTACCCCCAATTAATATACAAGAATCCAACCAAGTTATGTTATGTGATGCTATGTAACAGACCCCGAAGATGGTAGACCCCGAAGGTGATATGACCCCGAAGGTGATATGACCCCGAAGGTGATAGACCCCGAAGGTGATACATAGTAGTCCCATAAATGGGATAAGGATTCTGAGAAGACTCTACGATCATAAGAGTATATGTCGTAAGTGATCAAAGAACCAACGAAGCATAGTGATACGCTATGTAAGTGAAACGCACAGAACATAGAGTATCCGATGCTTCCTAAGGATAACATCTCAAAGAGGGATTCATATAGTACCAATCCGTGTGACCAACGTGACAGTACAAGTAAAGTAATCTACTGCAGGAAATAATTCTAAGCAGGATATGAAATGATCAGAGAATGTACTCGCCTCGATAACCTGAACAGCTGATAAGTATAGGGAGGTCCCACTGAAGCCACAGAGTCCTATTTAAAGCAACACAGGTTACAAGGTGTTCAAGTTGAAATAAATAAATTCCAACAGGCAATCTATATTATTCTAGGTTCTTCTAAGTCAGATTAACTCTAGGTCGACTCCGGTCAATAATCTAGTCAAACTAGGTCAAGTGTTGACTTACAGTTGACTTTGGGTCAACTGGTCAACTCTGGTCAAACAGGGTCAATTCTAGTCTATTATAAAGTGTACTTCGTTATTTGTACGTTGAAACTTACGACACGTAAATCGAGATAAGAAGATTATCGATAAGGTTGATAATCTTATTATAGTGATCCACGTATCCAACTTGTCAATTTCAGCAATGTGAGATCACTGGAATTGGCTGATCTCACATCGCTGAAATTGACAAGTTGGATACGTGGATCACTATAATAAGATTATCAACCTTATCGATAATCTTCTTATCTCGATTTACGTGTCGTAAGTTTCAACGTACAAATAACGAAGTACACTTTATAATAGACTAGAATTGACCCTGTTTGACCAGAGTTGACCAGTTGACCCAAAGTCAACTGTAAGTCAACACTTGACCTAGTTTGACTAGATTATTGACCGGAGTCGACCTAGAGTTAATCTGACTTAGAAGAACCTAGAATAATATAGATTGCCTGTAGGAATTTATTTATTTCAACTTGAACACCTTATAACCTGTGTTGCTTTAAATAGGACTCTATGGCTTCAGTGGGACCTCCCTATACTTATCAGCTGTTCAGGTTATCGAGGCGAGTACATTCTCTGATCATTTCATATCCTGCTTAGAATTATTTCCTGCAGTAGATTACTTTACTTGTACTGTCACGTTGGTCACACGGATTGGTACTATATGAATCCCTCTTTGAGATGTTATCCTTAGGAAGCATCGGATACTCTATGTTCTGTGCGTTTCACTTACATAGCGTATCACTATGCTTCGTTGGTTCTTTGATCACTTACGACATATACTCTTATGATCGTAGAGTCTTCTCAGAATCCTTATCCCATTTATGGGACTACTATGTATCACCTTCGGGGTCTATCACCTTCGGGGTCATATCACCTTCGGGGTCTACCACCTTCGGGGTCTGTTACATAGCATCACATAACATAACTTGGTTGGATTCTTGTGTATTAATTGGGGGTACGGGGGAGTATATGTGGACATGTGAATAATATACCAGTAGTGTAGCATCAGAATCATTCCATAGTGTAGCATCAGAATCATCCCAGGCCATTTACATGTTCATATTGTACTCTGACTCACTAGTCACATGCTAGTTCTCTATGTATAGTAGATATTTCTATTACAGTTATCTCTCTGTTTACATACTATTTTTCTTCAGTACCTGTATCTTACTTTACTGCATGTTATATGTTTTCTAACCTGCTATGATATGTTGAGATGTACTGTGCTCGCTCCAGTCCTGACTGGACCTGTTGATAAATTTTACAGATAGCCTGGAGGTGCCTGCTAGCCTAGAGGAGACACAGTAGGGTTTGTTTAGGTAGTTATTTCTTTGTCTGGAGTTGTATTTACTTTGTGGATTACTGTATCTTATTGAGTTTTGAGATGTACTTCTGGGTTCATGTATCTTAGACACTTAGACTTCTATCTCCTGTATCTCTTTTGGATTTCATGTTTTATCTATTCTTATCGTGCTCTACCTTAGATGTGATTGAGTTTGTATCTGCTATGTCACCCCCATTCGGGGAGTATAAACTGTTTAGCCTTATACTGTTAGATGCATGAGACCTAGGACAGCGTTCTACCGCCGACACTGCGGCGTAGGCTGGGCGTCGTTACGTTCTCGTGCCCTAACTCTAGGGTGCGGGTCGTGACACGTTTTTAGTGGTGGCCCATGCAGGTCGAGACTAAAGTGTAGTGGTATTCGAACTAGAGTACCACTACAGCCTGCACTAGGAATAGGATATATTTTGAAGATACTCAATCACAGCTAGGATCCCTTGAGAGATTCCTGGGACGACCCTGGAGAATCTTATTTAACTTCGATTTGAAAACTCTCTTTTTCCCTTGATTTGATTCATTTTTACCTTTTGTTGTTAAATTTGATTTTAATGGATTATTGTTGAATTTGAGTTTGTATTTATTAATTTTGATGAGTGATTGTCGAATTTTGAATTTTGATGATAGCTGTTGCATTCGAGTTTGTATTTTGATGGATTTTGTTCATTTTTGAATTTTGATGTTCGTTAATAAATTTGATTTGATTTGTGAGTATTCATTATTGATTAATTTAATTTTTGGCAAGATGAAATTATATGGGCTAGGTCATCTAAGATTTGGAATCTAGTCTTCTACAGTCATATTAGCTAGCATGGTGAGGACATATAGTTGACTTGGATATATTTCTCGGGTGTAGGAATTTAAGGTTTTCGCAGCCAAGCTAGCGGCACCGCGAAAATGTTAAATACCATGATTCTAGAGGTATGTGCCCAAGTCAAGGACTCTGTGATTATCGTAGCCTTGCTTACTAGTATGACGAGGATTTAGAGTGCCATAATTCTGGATAGACGCATATGATTATCAGATTGCACCTTGAATATTTTGAACATGTTTTCTCTACCTTTTTCTCAGTCATTCAAAAAAATAGGGGAATTATTGTTTGTTGTTTTGCCTAGTTTCTTGTCATTTAACTTAAGAGTATGTTTAGTTGTTTTCATAAACCTTTGTGCAGCTTCTTGTTAGGAGGTTTTCATAATACCATGAATCGATGATTTTGCTAGATTTTATCTTGAATTTGATATTTAAGTCTGGATTTCAAAACGGTTCCTTCTTTAAACTGATAAGCAGAACAGATTTTCTCGTTATTTCTTTCTTGCTATCATTCTTGTATTAAATAATAATGATAATAAAACTGTCTTGATTTCGTCAATCACCTGCTTACAATCTTGGTAGAAATCTAAATGTTAGTCTTAACATAGAATTAATTTTATTGGGACATGAGAATATGTATGTGAATATGTATAGCAAACACTTTGCCTAACACGTATGCATGCTACACTTGATTTTTCCACATATCTAGATACATATTGATATGTTGATGATGTCCAAATTTTCATAACCAATATTTCTGGTTCTCTGCTTTTTCATGTTTAAATTCGTAATTTTAAATATAAAATTTCATGTTGTTATTTAGGTTTACGTCACTGCACATGTATGTTATACGTAGGGTTTCAATTCAAAAGAATTTGGGTTGAAAATTGTGTTTAAACTTGTCAATTTAAGACTGTGTACATATTAACCCTTAATACTGAATTCCAAATGTTTAGTTAAATTACTGTTTTATTTTCTTAATATAATATTTAGAGCTGCGTACATTGTTGTAAGTAGGAATATAAATTTAAGTTTCATATTCTTACATGTTAGTTGTGATAAACATTGAGTTGGGTTTGATGTTCAAATTTCTCTAATATCCTAAAAACTGTATACATGTTAACATTTTCATATTGATTTCCATGTTTAGTTCTGTTTCAGATTTAATGTGTAATATTAAACTGTATGTGTAGGTAAATATATTGATAGTATGTTAGGGTTTCTTTTCTATCATGTTAGGATGTGTTAGGACCATTGAGATTGTTGTGATGTTTCAAATCCTAAAATCTGAGACCGCATTATATTCATATTTTTCCATGGGTTGAATGTTATCTTAGTTTTCATTTTTTATGTAAATGCTGAACTAAAACTGGATTTAACCTTTCAATACTAGGCTATAACCTGTACAAGGATACACACACACGCCTACTATCTAACCATATGAACATGTCCCCATACACATGATGTTAGTTTTCCCTCTCTAACGCTCTCTCTGTATATATATTGTGATTGGATTTCAATGCAAGTGACTTTCGATTCTTTAACTTGTGATTTTGATTTTCTTGGGATAGTATTTTTTTCAAATAATTGGTAGTTACCTTCCTTTATTTTTATTTTTATGAGTACCAGTTTTCATATGGGGTGGTAGACAACCTTATAGTTTGATGGTTGTTATTTCTGTATCTTCCTATTTTAGCACCCTGAATTGCTTGTGTGTTTGATACCCTATGACCGTTAGTTAGCATGACTAGTAAACCTAGATGAGACTTCACTGTCACCGTATACCATGACCCTGTATGCCGTTCTTTTTTGATGGTATGTTTATTTAAGTTCTGGGACTTTTGATTTTTGGGGGTTTGACCTAGAGGGAGTAGGGATATTTTAATTTCGAGGACGAAATTTTTATAAGGTGGGTAGGATGTTAGCACCCTGAAATTCGGGTTGATTTTTTTTCATTTTATTTATTTTCTGATTGTTGGTTTCATTTAATATTTCATTCTATTAATTTATTCTGTAACTGTACTTTTTCATGCCATTGATATTTGGAGTATCAGGGATGTTCAACTCTGGAAATTCTTTTCACGAGTTTTGGAGTGGACACGATTACCTTCATGACGGTATAAGGTGTCCCACCCAAACTTGTTCCCTTGTGCCCCTTTTTCTTCGCTGAACTTCGGGTCGAATTAGACCGTTCGATCAGTAATTGATTTTCCCACTTTTTTTCTTGATCATTTTCAGCGCGTTGCCATGACATTTAAATTGGAAGCGCCAGACCAGTCTTTTCCTTGAAACCAACTCCTCATTGATGATCTACTCGAGACGCTCGTCACCCATGACCTTCGTTTCCCACTCATTCATGTCATTTTGGGCTCCATTTGATTCGCACAACTTTCCCGACGCGTGACCCGATTTTATTTCACGCCACGGCGTCACATTCATTTTCCAACTTGATTTGTGGGTCCCCTGTCGACCAAAACCTGTCAGTCCCAACTATGGACATGGCCCACTTTGAGCCTACTATCCGTCCGCCACTTGTGTCCCATTTATTGGAATCCCCATGTGCTACTTATTTACACATGATCATCAACGCTTTTTTTTAATTCAATTTTTGCTCAATGTCCAGTTTCGATCCAATCTGGCTCCACCGAGTCCAGTCCAGCTCCATGATTTTATCCATCGGGACACCCTCATTTTTTTGTGTCCAAAAATAATATTTAATACCATGTTTCCTTATCTCAATAATTGTTTAAATTTCTATTTGTTTAATTCTCATGTGAATGGACAATTCTTTTTAATTAATCCTAGCCACTTGTTTCCCCAAACTAATCCTATCCATTAAATTCCTCATTCATTTTTCCCCAACCCTTGGCAGCCATGTGCCGGCCCTAGTTTCAAGGATTGGATAATTTTCCTCTCTCCCTCTTATCCTTTCTCTCTCTCTCTCTCCTTTCTACTGTTCTTATCAAACCATGCAAAAACCACAACAACAAAACTACACCAACAACAACTCCATCACAACTCTATGGAAACCGACCACTCTTTCTCCTATTCCGACCACCTCCCCTCCCTGGCTCCACCAGCCCCCTGGCCTCCGGCCATCGTCGAGAACCACCACTCCTCCTTTCCCGATCTCCTCCTCCATCTCCTCCTTCATTCTTCCAATACAGCCATCACCACCACTCTATTAACCGCGGCCTCCACCACCAGTTAACCACCACCTCCACCATGGTCGGGCTACGCTGCCGCCCGACCCTCGTCGAGGCGTGCAGCCCTCTGCCGCCGCCTGGCAGGGCCGGCCACCGCCGGTGCGCGTAGCAGTCCGCGAGCACAGCGCGCCCCTTGCGCGCGCGCGTGAGGCGCTGCCGCGCCGTCGACCGGCCATGTGCTCGCCGTGGTCATGGCCCCCCACGTCGGGCGAACTCCGGCGACCCCCCCGGGGTCAGCCTCTTCTCCTCCAGCGCGACGTATAGGCGATTCGTGCGTTTTGCACGACGTCCCGTCGTGACGCGCGCGGGATCGAGTCTGTTTTGGCGCTCCGTCGCAGCGACTTCGCGTGCATTTTCCCGGAGATCCGACCGTTGGATCGGAGATTTCTTTACTCCGTCGTAATCTCGGTATATCCACCTTCATCCCTGTCAATTTTCGTCCGTTAATTTTATCGTTTGATACATGAAAATCGGCCACCAAGTTGACCGTTTAAATTGTATTAAATTTGGACAGTTTCGTGGGGCCAACTTCGTCAGCTTGTATCTCTTCCACCGCAGCTCCGTTTGGCATGCTACCAGTTCCGGTGCGAAGCTGGTATAACCCTCTTCCTGCCCCCTTTATATTTCATTTCAGTTTGAGCTTGTTTGATTGGTTGAATTCGACGCCAAAGTTGGCCGTCCGAATTCGTAATTTCCAACTTGTAAAATTCTATTTTTGAACACGAGACTCCAGATTTCATTTCTGACACCACCATTAGACTTGTGGCGTCGTTCTGGCATGTTTTCATATAAAATTTGTTAGATTTGGAGAACGTGGGCCCGGGCACGCATTTCGGTGCAAAGCAGGTCCCACATTCTGGGTCAACGGGTCATTTTGAGATCGGCTCATCGGAATCCAATTTCGGAGATACCGTTGAGTTCGTATCGTAATTCTGAACTCGTTGACAGGTAGTTTGCTAAGTTTTGAGAACTTTGGCTCCGACACGCATTTTCGTGCAAACCGGAATTCCAAGTTCTGGTCAACGGGCCAAATGGAGATCGGGTCAACGGAATCCAATTCTGGAAATACCGTTGGGTTCGTATCGACATTCTGGTTGCGTGGACATATAATTTGTTATATTTTCTGGACTTGTTTTCTTGCACGTATTTCGGTGCAAAACGGCTCCGACACGGACACCGTTTTGACCCGAAATTACCTTTTTGCCCTTGTGTCCAAATTGGACCGTTGGGTAGGCTATCCTAGCTAATTTGACCATTCTGGACACGTTGGCGATGTTCATTTCATCATCCGACAATGTTTGTTGATAATTTCTCTGAGTTTAACCTTTTTATAATTAATTAATAATTAATTCATATAATGTTTGTATTTCGGGATTAGTACAACGAAACTGAGATCAGCCAATTCCAGTGATCTCACATCGCTGAAATTGACAAGTTGGATACGTGGATCACTATAATAAGATTATCAACCTTATCGATAATCTTCTTATCTCGATTTACGTGTCGTAAGTTTCAACGTACAAATAACGAAGTACACTTTATAATAGACTAGAATTGACCCTGTTTGACCAGAGTTGACCAGTTGACCCAAAGTCAACTGTAAGTCAACACTTGACCTAGTTTGACTAGATTATTGACCGGAGTCGACCTAGAGTTAATCTGACTTAGAAGAACCTAGAATAATATAGATTGCCTGTAGGAATTTATTTATTTCAACTTGAACACCTTGTAACCTGTGTTGCTTTAAATAGGACTCTATGGCTTCAGTGGGACCTCCCTATACTTATCAGCTGTTCAGGTTATCGAGGCGAGTACATTCTCTGATCATTTCATATCCTGCTTAGAATTATTTCCTGCAGTAGATTACTTTACTTGTACTGTCACGTTGGTCACACGGATTGGTACTATATGAATCCCTCTTTGAGATGTTATCCTTAGGAAGCATCGGATACTCTATGTTCTGTGCGTTTCACTTACATAGCGTATCACTATTCTTCGTTGGTTCTTTGATCACTTACGACATATACTCTTATGATCGTAGAGTCTTCTCAGAATCCTTATCCCATTTATGGGACTACTATGTATCACCTTCGGGGTCTATCACCTTCGGGGTCATATCACCTTCGGGGTCATATCACCTTCGGGGTCTACCACCTTCGGGGTCTGTTACATAGCATCACATAACATAACTTGGTTGGATTCTTGTGTATTAATTGGGGGTACGGGAGAGTATATGTGGACATGTGAATAATACACCAGTAGTGTAGCATCAGAATCATTCCATAGTGTAGCATCAGAATCATCCCAGGCCATTTACATATTCATATTGTACTCTGACTCACTAGTCACATGCTAGTTCTCTATGTATAGTAGATATTTCTATTACAGTTATCTCTCTGTTTACATACTATTTTTCTTCAGTACCTGTATCTTACTTTACTGCATGTTATATGTTTTCTAACCTGCTATGATATGTTGAGATGTACTGTGCTCGCTCCAGTCCTGACTGGACCTGTTGATAAATTTTACAGATAGCCTGGAGGTGCCTGCTAGCCTAGAGGAGACACAGTAGGGTTTGTTTAGGTAGTTATTTCTTTGTCGGGAGTTGTATTTACTTTGTGGATTACTGTATCTTATTGAGTTTGGAGATGTACTTCTGGGTTCATGTATCTTAGACACTTAGACTTCTATCTCCTGTATCTCTTTTGGATTTTATGTTTTATCTATTCTTATCATGCTCTACCTTAGATGTGATTGAGTTTGTATCTGCTATGTCACCCCCATTCGGGGAGTATAAACTGTTTAGCCTTATACTGTTAGATGCATGAGACCTAGGACAGCGTTCTACCGCCGACACTGCGGCGTAGGCTGGGCGTCGTTACGTTCTCGTGCCCTAACTCTAGGGTGCGGGTCGTGACACAAATTAATATGAACATCATTCATACACATGTAGGTGAACTAATTCTAACATTTAACATCATAAAATCAGTTTAAAATGAAGATTTAAAATCAGGAAAATCAACTCAGCAGGGTGGTATCAGTGAGTATCGGGCCTATAGGGAAATTCATAATTTGAATCAAATAAATCAACAAAACCACAATCAAAGAGTTGGTAACTAGTGACACATATGTGAGAGTGTCCTGTGAGTCACTTAGTGTCCAAAAATTATGACACAGACGTGTCCACGTCAATACAAACACATGGGGAGCACCTAGTGTAACACAGTGTCGTGCATGCATGCACACGAGTGTAGGACACGACACACGACACTTCGTGTCACGTGCATACACCCACATGGTCGCCTAGGGTAGGACTACACGTGGGATAGCCAAACACGTGTCCACGATGTGTCCATAGTGGACACGAGCACGTGTTTGTGCGTGTCTGTGCACGTGTAGGCTGTCAGCGCGCGACAGCGTGCGGCCAATGCAGGCATGATTTCTTCGTGTGTACTCAACCATCTGCTCCCAATTTTTGGGAGCATAATGTCAGACATTGCCCCCTACTCTCCACAAAATTTCGTGTCCCGAAGTGTCCTGTGTCACGAGTTATGGACCCCGACAGGCAGGACATAGCCTAGGGCTCGTGCAACGTGTCCAAGCCAAAAAACATGACACAAACCGACACGAAATGCATGTCACCCTTCACAAAAGTTCATACACACATGAAGATCTACAGATCTATGAAATTAGATTTTTAAAATACGAAAATAAATCCCTAAGGGGTATTTTTACAAACACTTAGGTATCCACTATGATACGTGTCTGATACGGACACCAAATGTACACGAATTGTGCCCAAATTTCGGGGACAACTAGGGGACTCCTAGATCTAGCCCTATATGCAAAGAAAACAGGAAAAACAATAGGTTTAAATGGTTTACCTATTGAGTGTCAATACTCAAGAAAAGCTTCAAATGGAATGATTCCAAATAGCAACTCCCAAGCTCCAAATGACACAAAAACTGAGGTGAACCTCCAGAATCAGTAAACAAACAATAATTAGATCCTAATGCAAAAGACTAGGGTTAAAAAGGAGTTGAAATGAATTAAATAGGATTTTAGGGGAATGGGAATTTACCTCTCCTTCAAAATCTAGGTCAAGAATAAAAGAGGCAAGAACACACTAAGAGAATACTTATAGGCAAGGGGAAACCCTAATTGTGGCTGCCATAGGTGGGTTTAGTTTGGTTTTGGGCTTAAGTCATGGGCCTATGGCTTAATTACAAGTCATAAAATTGGTAAATCACAAGTCATTGAGTTAAGTCATGATTCATGAAACCATTTCACTTAACTTAACCTTCCTACTTTAAAACTAATTTCTAATGACTAAAAGTAGGTTAACTTAAGTTAGACTAGGGTCACCATAGCTAGGGTTAGCTTCTAGGCTAATCTACAAGTCTCAACTAGTCAAGTCAAAAATCACAATCACCAATTAATTAAATTAAATAAATTTCAAAAAAAATCACAAATGACCAAAATACCCTCAATCTAAAATGTGGTAGTGACAACTCCCTAGCTATAGTGAGTCTCTATCGTAGCCCTACCGTGGGTCTCCCGAGTAGAGAGTGGTCAAGTAGCCAATCCTTGTATCAATAGAGGGTCAAGTCAAAGTAACAAGGCACACGAGATCAAGTCAAAATATCATGGCATACGTGATCAAATCAAGACACTCAAGTGAACAACACTGTCAAAGTCATGTGCAAAAATATGTAGAGATAGCTAATGATAAAAATAAGTGATAATAGACCAGAGACATAAAAATAAATCATGGCAAGATAGCAAATAAGAAATAGAAAATAAGACATGAATAAGAAAGAATAATAAGATCATGCATAAACTGTACAAAGTTTGGCAATGTGTACTTGCCTGGTGGTTGCACGTAGATCAATAATATCTAGTCAATCAACGAGCCACAAAAGTCAAACTCTTGTAAATGTCTCCGGACGCTGAAACGGACATATAACGCCCCAGTCCCAAAATACGTAGGACTAGGAACGTAGACATGCCAGCTGTATTCATACGAAGTATACCTCAATATATGGAAGCCTCGTATAAATACATAAGCTGTAAAATGCAGTAGAACCATAACTAATCTCATCCATACAAAATAAATGAATAAACGACATCATATAAAGATAATGAATTATCTTGATACAATATGTTGGGCGGAGACAAATCTACTACCAACAAGTAAAGGAAAAATACATGATAGAATAAATGATTTTGGCGAGCGAAGCGAAGACGATCCAAATACAATCATCCTCGAAGAAATGGCAATGAACACGGCTGGAGCTAGAGCACCTGCGAAAGACAATAGCACACACCTGGGGAGATAACCAGGTCCTCAGAGGGACGTAACAAGACACATAATATCATGCCATATAAACTGAATAAATATTGCTCAAATAAATAAGTAAATCGAATTATAACATGTTCCAATACGCACCTACAGAACGAGCGTACCATCCCCCCAACCAAACAAGGACAGAAGATGGTAAACTAATTCACGGTAACGTATCTTCCCATGCTATGAATTCAATATGGTATCCGGACCCTAACAAGGTTCAATACCTTCTCATCGAAGTAGTAGGTCACACCTACAACCAAACAAGGACAAGATGTGACGAACTAATTTGCGACAAATTATTATTCCAAGCCACGGTCAGATACAAGTACCCAAACCAAAAGTACTCGTATATAACGGATAACGTACCTAACCGTTCTAAGTGAAATGTAGTTAAGAACAATCCTTCCTACGCATGGGCCCTGGCTAAATAGGATCGGCGTAGTCCCCCTTGGGCACCAGAGGCCCCATCAGTAAGAGCATGACGTTCCGCAGAATCGTCAGTGGCCGTCAGTAATCATGGGTCATCAACCCCGTATCTCCAAAGGAGAGTCCGGGTCACAAGGAAAAGTGCATCAAGCCCATACGCTAAGGAATTGTCCTCCCCGTCTAATGCCAACTGTGTTGTATCCACAACACAAAACCACTATAACCGCTAAGTCAAACTAGCATGAAACCTCTATTAGCGGTTATTCCTATCGCACGGCTTGTACGTACTGGTGGCCAGCCAATCATGCACTTCCGTGTCCTACATACGACACACAACTTCGTGTTACAACGTGTCAAGGCCAATGAATGCAACACACAAGGTGGTCCCTTAAATCTAGGTTTTATGTGAGAAAATTATACATAGCAAGAAACTGAACAGTAAATTTTAACAGGTTATGCCATGTATCACAGTTTATTTTGCATAAAGAAAATAATAAACATGCATGAAATATGAGCTAAAATAATTAAACAGCAAATGGCAAGGTGTCTTGCCTGGTAGAACGCCTGATGTGCTGCGATAATTACGGTGGCACGAACTGCAACTTCGGTGTAACAACTATACAAGGGGACCTCTGATGGTGGCACAAACAGTTCCATTGGGTCCAGAAGGGTCAAGTTAGTTATGGTGGACATATGGTAGTCTCGAAATAGGCGAAGGAATAGGAACAACAGGATTTGGATACGGACAAGAGAGAAATTAAGGAAATTAATGGATAAATATATATACGAGTTTTAGAGAATATTCCTAAAACTAGTTTTCATGAGTCAAAATATTTATGAGGAAAATGCTAAAAACCTAAGCCAAGAAAAAAAAATCGATTTCGGCAAAAACTCTAAGTTTGTAAAGATACGACTCTAGATAGAATATTTTATTGCCAAAATATTTATATAAATGCAAACTTAAAATCAAAATAGTTGTTTCCTTTTAGTCAGAAAATAATATTTCCTAAAACTTTTATAAATAATAATATTTAGCAAATAGGTAGTTTTGCAAGTAACAACAATAATAATCATAATAAAATAAGAATAATAATAATAATAACTATTTTTAACAAATAATAATAATGATGACAAATAATAAGAATAATAATAATAGTAGTAATATTATTAATACTGTACTTACAAAATATTCTGTTAATGAAAACAACTAATAATGTACTAACAATAATAATAGTACTAATAATGAAATAAGAATAACAATGAAATAATAATAATATTAATAATAATAATAACAATAATAATAAAATAATAATAATAATAATATTTAGTAACAGTAAAACAAAACCAGATAAATAAATAATGATAATAATAATAATAATGATAATAAAAAGAGAAAGAAATAAATAAATAAATAAAAACACGAACAGAAAAAAAAAAAAATATCAAACACCAAAAGGGCTGCTCCCTTCTCTTTAGTGTAGAGATAGAACGAGTGAGGGAGAGAGAAAAGGAAAGAGGGAGATGGAGAGAGGGGCGAAGCGGAGCGGGCGAAGGCGGCGGAAGATCGGAGGGGGTTAAGCCAGGCTGCGCGCGGAGGAGGGAAGGAAGAGCTCGGGCGGCGCGTTCGCGGTGGACGAGAGAGGGGGGAGACGACCGGCGGGAGGGCACGGCCAAAGCGCGGCGAGGAGGAAGGGCGGTCGTCGACGGAAAAGTAGGCGGTGGGTTGGGGGAAGATGATCGGAGGGAAGTGCGGGCGGCGGACGCCTGCGACTTGTGGTGGCGGGGGAGAGGGTTTAGGCCCAGCGAGGGCGGCGGACACAGCCGTGGTGGCGTACAGAGCGGCGGCGGAGGCGGTTCGCCGTGGGGTTTCGGGCCGGAGGTTGTTCGGAGGACGGGAAGGAGGAGAAAGGTCGACGCTCGCCGGACGCGGCGCGCTGGAGGGTTTCGGCGACGGTTCTTTGGATCTGCGAAGAGGCCGGAGAGGCACGCACGGGCGGCGGATGGCCACGGCGGCGGCGCTCCGGCGAGGTAAGACAGTTGATGGTGTTTGTTTTTATTTATTTGGTGATGGTGGCTGTGAGAGTGTTCGATGGTGGCCAGAACTAGGTTTAGGCTGGAGGTCGCCGGGGCTAGAGCTCCGGTGTGATTTGCTAGTCGTACGGCCTCGCCGTGGTCGCGGGTTGAGGGTGTTTGTTATTTTGGGTTGCCGGCCGTAGTGGCCGTGATGGTGATGGAGAGTAGGGGTCGAACTGGGTACGGGCGACCGGTCGTAGATGGAGACGGCCTGGTGGTGGTGATGGTAGTTCTTGGGTTTGCTGGCGGTTGTGGCTGGGCTGTTGGTGTGACGGCGACGACGGCAGTGGTGACGGGTGGTTGTGGGCAGAAGGGAAGGGTCTGTTGGTGGTGGTCGTGATTGGGTTTGGACGAGGCTGGGGTGACGGGGCCGACGGGTTGGGGTAGTGGTTAGGATTTGGTGTCGGGGTGTGTCCGACACGGGAACATAAATGTATATGTAAATATAATAGATTGGAATAAGATTGGAATGACACTCGGGGTCGGACCCGAGGCCGCCACGGCTGACACGGAAGAGATGGACACTGACAAGAGGCACGTACACTTTGTGGAATAATTTGTGGAGACAATTTGGTGGATGATAAAAATAAATTGGAGGAGTACCTGCCTATTTATAGGATGTAGGAATTCCCTATAAGATAAGGATTATGATATTTAAAACCTAATTTAGATATTTCCATATTTAGTTTAAAAGCAATCAAATCAAAATCCGAATCTAAATCTAATTTAAATCAAATTAAATTCTCTTAGTTTAAAATCAAATCAATAAATCAAATTTTAATTATTTAACTATTTAAATAAATACATAGTTTCAAATCAAGATTTAAATCTCCATAATACATTCAAAATATGCTTTCCAAAAATACTAATAATATTAATTTCGAAAATTGCATTTTTATTTAAAATAAACTAATAAATATTTATGAGCTATATGTATGCACAAATATTCTTTACATAAATATACTTTCTAATATACCATTTTATGGAAAAAAAAATACTTTATAATTATAACTGCATAAATAAAAGGCTTTTCATAATTAAAACCATAAACTTGAAATGATAGCTAGAAATAATTATTACCTATATTATTTTGAAACCATAAAAATAATAAAATAATATTTTTTTAAAATATGTACGCTCGCACATATTCGCATTCGTCGAGCAAATTCGAAAAAGAAATAAAAGTCGTGCGCGACGTATAATACGACTACGTGACGTGTATTACGAAAATTTTAAATCAGTATAAAAAATATAGTAGAAATTTTAGGGGTTTTACATCCTACCCAACTTAAAAGAATTTTGTCCTCGAAATTAAGAATTTCGTAGAGGGTGAGAGGACACAAGGGGGGTATCAGTAGGGATCCAACGATGACAATGCTTTCACAAAATCATGTCGTAAGAAATCGCGATCTAGATCGTAGAAAAACAATACGGTATGGTCATGGGTAATGAATGAGGGTCACGATTAAGAGAACGAAATAGATTCGCTTTAATTAAGCGATTAGAGGGTCTTGATAGGGTCGAGTAGTTTAGGATGAAGATATGGCATCATCGAGTGAGAATGGTCATAGCCGATAGGAAGGCTAGAGGAAGTTCTAGTATAACGCCTTCGCCCTCCTAAAATAGATGAAGGCGAAAGCAATATAGAGTTCGAATGAGGCGTTTATCGAATACGTGATCCAAAGACGATCGAATAATTTCAAAGGAATTGTCAAAGCAGTCGTGGATGGGATTCTAGAGGACAAACTTAACTATGTCCCCATCCACGTAGAATAATAGGCAAAAGCGAACCAAGTGCACTCAGTTGATCAGACCATCCTGCACCGGTTCTGATTAGACGCTATGTTAGTGGAAATTCTTCTAATAACATATGTCATGAACAAGCTTGATAAAGATTTGATCTTACAAAAACTAGGCTACATTAGCATCATTAGTCTAGATAGTAAAAATATAGTCACGAGATTAAGATTGAAATAAAGAACAAATATGAATAGTCTAAGAGTCATAAGAATCTAAGTCTTGTTTATTCCTATACCATCATTCTATGGTTTTATTGACCAAGGCTTGGTTGACCAAATGGGTTAAATCCTTTAGATTCTAGGATCTAAATAAGCTTGCTAATATGGGTCACTAGGTCAAAGGGGTTGCTAGTTCATAAGGTAGTCTACCCAACTTAAAGAATTAAACTAATGGTATTTTGGGATAACTAAGTAGTATGGTCAATCTCTAGCAAGCACGAAGGGAAGATAAGAATAGGGATGGAAGGAAGCAAGCAAGATGCAATTGATGAGTCAAACGGTAGATAAAATCAAGGAAAGAGGTCAAGTATGTGGATGAGATCCTAGACTTCTAATCCTATACGCAGGCTTGCTTGGTGCGGTAAAGTAACCAAACAATTTATCTTGACCTGCATGGGCCACCACAAAAACATGTAATGCCCCAGTCCCAAAATACGTAGGGCTAGGAACGTAGACATGCCAGCTGTATTCATACAAAGTATACCTCAATATATGGAAGCCTCGTATAAATACATAAGCTGTAAAATACAGTAGAACCATAACTAATCTCATCCACACAAAATAAATAAATAAAAGACATCATATAAAGATAATAAATTGTCTTGATACAATATGTTGGGCGGAGACAAATCTACTACCAACAAGTAAAGGAAAAATACATGATAGAATAAATAATTTTGGCGAGCGAAGCGAAGACGATCCAAATGCAATCATCCTCGAAAAAATGGCGATGAACACGGCTAGAGCTAGAGCACCTGCGAAAGACAATAGCACACACCTGGGGAGATAACCAGGTCCTCAGAGGGACGTAACAAGACACATAATATCATGCCATATAAACTGAATAAATATTGCTCAAATAAATAAGTAAATCGAATTATAACATGTTCCAATACGCACCTACTGAACGAGCGTACCATCCCCCCAACCAAACAAGGACAGAAGATGGTAAACTAATTCACGGTAACGTATATTCCCATGCTATGAATCCAATATGGTATCCGGACCCCAACAAGGTTCAATACCTTCTCATCGAAGTAGTAGGTCACACCTACAACCAAACAAGGACAAGATGTGACGAACTAATTCGCCACAAGTTATTGTTCCAAGCCACGGTCAGATACAAGTACCCAAACCAAAAGTACTCGTACCTAACGGATAAGGTACCTAACCGTTCTAAGTGAAATATAGTTAAGAACAATCCTTTCTACGCATGGGCCCTGGCTAAATAGGATCGGCGTAGTCCCCCTTGGGCACCAGAGGCCCCATCAGTAAGAGTATGACGTTCCACAGAATCGTCAGTGGCCGTCAGTAATCATGGGTCATCAACCCCGTATCTCCAGCGGAGAGTCCGGGTCACAAGGGAAAGTGCATCGAAGCCCATACGCTAAGGAATTGTCTTCCCCGCCCAATGCCTACTGTGTTGTATCCACAACACAAAACCACTATAACCGCTAAGTCAAACTAGCATGAAACCTCTATTAGCGGTTATTTTTATCGCACGGCTTGTACGTACTGGTGGCCAGCCAATCACGCACTTTCGTATCCTACATGCGACACAATTTCGTGTTACAACGTGTCAAGGCCAATGAATGCAACACACAAGGTGGTCCCTTAAATCTAGGTTTTATGTGAGAAAATAATACATAGCAAGAAACTGAACAGTAAATTTTAACAGGTTATGCCATGTATCACAGTTTATTTTGCATAAAGAAAATAATGAACATGCATGAAATATGAGCTAAAATAATTAAACAGCAAATGGCAAGGTGTCTTGCCTGGTAGTACGCCTGGTGTGCTGCGATAATCACGGTGGCACGAACTACAACTTCGGTGTAATAACTACACAAGGGGACCTCTGATGGTGGCACAGACAGTTCCATTGGGTCCAGAAGGGTCAAGTTAGTTATGGTGGACATATGGTAGTCTCGAAATGGGCGAAGGAATAGGAACAACAGGATTTGGATACGGACATGAGAGAAATTAAGGAAATTAATGGATAAATATATATACGAGTTTTAGAGAATATTCCTAAAACTAGTTTTTATGAGTCAAAATATTTATAAGGAAAATACTAAAAACCTAAGTCAAGAAAAAAAAATTGTTTTCGGCAAAAACTCTAAGTTTGTAAAGATACGACTCTAGATAGAATATTTTATTGCCAAAATATTTATATAAATACAAACTTAAAATCAAAATAGTTGTTTCCTTTTAGTCAAAAAATAATATTTTCCTAAAACTTTTATAAATAATAATATTTAGCAAATAGGTAGTTTTGCAAGTAACAACAATAATAATCATAATAAAAATGAGAATAATAATAATAATAACTATTTTTAACAAATAATAATAATGATGACAAATAATGAGAATAATAATAATAGTAGTAATATTATTAATATTGTACTTATAAAATATTCTGTTAATGAAAACAACTAATAATGTACTAACAATAATAATAGTACTAATAATGAAATAAGAATAACAATGAAATAATAATAATATTAATAATAATAATAACAATAATAATAAAATAATAATAATAATAATATTTAGTAACAGTAAAACAAAGCCAGATAAATAAATAATGATAATAATAATGATAATAAAAAGAGAAAGAAAGAAAAAAAATACGAACAGAAAAAAAATAAAATATCAAACACCAAAAGGGCTGCTCCCTTCTCTTTAGTGTAGAGAGAGAACGAGTGAGGGAGAGAGAAAAGGAAAGAGGGAGATGGAGAGAGGGACAGAGCGGAGCGGGCGGAGGCGGCGGAAGACCGGAGGGGGTTAAGCCAGGCTGCGCGCGGAGGAGGGAAGGAAGAGCTCGGGACGTGCGTTCGCGGTGGACGAGAGAGGGGGAGACGACCGGCAGGAGGGCGCGGCCAAAGCGCGGCGAGGAGGAAGGGCGGTCGTCGACGGAAAAGTAGGCGGTGGGTTGGGGTAAGATGATCGGAGGGAAGTGCGGGCGGCGGACGCCTGCGACTTACGGTGGCGGAGGAGAGGGTTTAGGCCCAGCGATGGCGACGGACACAGCCGTGGTGGCGTACAGAGCGGCGGCGGAGGCGGTTCGCCGCGGGGTTTCGGGCCGGAGGTTGTTCGGAGGACGGGAAGGAGGAGAAAGGTCGGCGCTCGCCGGACGCGGCGCGCTGGAGGGTTTCGGCAACGGTTCGGGATCTGCGGAGAGGCCGGGGAGGCGCGCACAGGCGACAGATGGCCACGACGGCAGCGCTCCGACGAGGTAAGACAGTTGATGGTGTTTGTTTTTATTTATTTGGTGATGGTGGCTGTGAGAGTGGTCGATGGTGGCTGTGAGAGTGGTCGATGGTGGCCAGAACTAGGTTTAGACTGGAGGTCGCCGGGGCTAGAGCTCCGGTGTGGTTTGCTAGTCGTGCGGCCTTGCCGTGGTCACGGGTTGAGGGTGTTTGTTATTTTGGGTTGCCGGCCGGAGTGGCCGTGATGGTGATGGAGAGTAGGGGCAAACTGGGTACGGGCGGCCGGTCGTAGATGGAGACGGCCTGGTGGTGGTGATGGTAGTTCTTGGGTTTGCTGGCGGTTGTGGCTGGGCTGTTGGTGTGACGGCGACGACGGTGGTGGTGACGGGTGGTTGTGGACAGAAGGGAAGGGTCTGTTGGTGGTGGTCGTGATTGGGTTTGGACGAGGCCGGGGTGACGGGGCCGACGGGTTGGGGTAGTGGTTAGGATTTGGTGTCGGGGTGTGTCCGACACGGGAACATAAATGTATATGTAAATATAATAGATTGGAATAAGATTGGAATGACACCCGGGGTCGGACCCGAGGCCGCCACGGCTGACACGGAAGAGATGGACACTGACACGAGGCACGTACACTTTGTAGAATAATTTGTGGAGACAATTTGGTGGATGATAGAAATAAATTGGAGGAGTACCTGCCTATTTATAGGATGTGGGGATTCCCAATAAGATAAGGATTAGGATATTTAAAACCCAATTTGGATATTTCCATATTTAGTTTAAAAGCAATCAAATCAAAATCCAAATCCAAATCTAATTTAAATCAATTAAATTCTCTTAGTTTAAAATCAAATCAATAAATCAAATTTCAATTATTTAACTATTTAAATAAACATAGTTTCAAATCAAGATTTAAATCTCCATAATACATTCAAAATATGCTTTCCAAAAATACTAATAATATTAATTTCGAAAATGCATTTTTATTTAAATAAACTAATAAATGTTTATGAGCTATATGTATGCACAAATATTCTTACATAATATACTTTCTAATATA
>JANAVB010014067.1:0-23544 GCA_029216955.1 Iris pallida
GCGGATCAGCTTAGCAGCGACGGAAGGAAACATCCCCTCGATCAGCTCGGCCCGGTGCGGTGGATAGTAAAACATATCCTAGAACAGTACGAAACCAAATATTTATCAGTTATATTAATATGCATAAATTAAATGATTCATGTTAAAAACAAATCTATTTTAACCTTGAAGCGCGTAAACCAGTAGTTCTTCCTTTCGTCTGGAGCATCAGAGTAGTTAATCCAGGGACCACCATAATTATGCCTCAGCATATCGCCTAGGCGTCTCTGTACCCCTGGAGGACGATATCTATACAGACATATTATATTCATGAAAAAAGTTAATTTATGATAAAAACAGAAAAAAAAATCATAAACCAAAATACCTACTTTGTACCGTCGGCCCAGATCTCCGTCCTCCCTCCTCCGGAGGTGCGCACGCATCATCTTCATGATGCTGGTCGGCCGTCGGCGCATCCTCCTCCATCGGCTCATCGGTCGTCTCCATCGTCGTATTAGCAGTAGGAACGCTAGACGGGTGAGCACTCTCATTAGGCCTGGAACTACTCGTCCCAGGAGACAATCCACGTGGCATCGTCCCAGGAGGCCCAGCTACTGGCCGATACGGCGGAGTAATCGGCGACGAGGATCCAGAGCCGGTACCAGTAGGAGGTACCGAAGGAGGACCTCTACCAGTACCTATAGGAGGACCTCGCCGTCCTCCTGGTCGGTACCCTCCGCGACGACCTGCCATACCTGATAACAACATTGGATAATACAACAAATTAATAATAGAGACTAGAAATATGAAAGTACAACAAAGACAAGATAATAACCAAGACAACATATGATGATACATTCTACAAGAATCATCTAAGTCCAGATAAGTACATCTCTCTCAATCATCTTCAGAATAATCATCTTGTTCGTCTTCCTCGACCTCATCTTCCTCTTCCTCCTCATCTTCACTTTCGTCTTCACCTTCGTCGGCTTCGTCTTCCTCTTCGGATAATTCTACATCTTCTACATTATGTGTCGTGTAATGCGTAACTTTCGTGGAGTCCACATCGACAATATTGGTTACAGGAGGTAGCTCGTCCTCCTGGTAAGCTTTTTCATCAACATCAAAAGTATCTCTAACTTTAGTCTTACATACTGCCCACCAGTCAGACTTTGTTGCTCCCCGTCTCGGATAAGCTGTGAAGTACACGAGCTGAGCCTGAGTTGCTAGGACAAACGGTTCGTAGCCTTGATATCTACGCTTGTAGTTTATATCCACAAGACCATGCTTGTCAATTTTCCAGCCTTGATTTTCAATCGGATCGAACCATTCACACTTGAACAACACGATCTTTGCAGGTTCTCTGCCATAATTATATGACAACTCCACAATCTCTCGCAAGATGCCAAAGAAATCATTTTCTGGATCGACGTCTTTGTAGTTCGAAGACTTGATACACAAACAACTGTTCTTCGTGGAATCAAGATCCAGGAAGCTGTCTCTGATCGGAGCATTTGTCGACTTGAACTGAAAGCCATTGACACAATAACTTGGCCATGTTTTAACAAAAGTAATTGGTCCCTTGGCAAGAGTTCTAATTAATTCAATCTCGGGTGAAATTAGACGATCGACCTGAATATCAAAGAAGAGATAATAAGTTATTTATTGCACAGTTGCATTAGAAGAGGCCAGTAAATATTACCGAGCTGCTTACATATTCGCTCAACCAAGAAGGAAAATAATGTCTCATTTCTTGTTCTAATGCTTCGTCTGTTAGGTAGGGTCTAACCAGCCTCAACTCATCATTATATGTGCTGGAAAACAACGAAGCATTAGAACGATTAGTACAATAATATTAGCTTATACTATTACATTGAGATGACGTAAACTCATCATTCCTTACTTACCCCTCTAGCTTCTCCACTTCATCCTCGTCGTAATTGAGTAATACATACAACTGAGCAGCGCTTAGCTCTTCGTCATTCAAATATCTCTTCTTCATTTTCCCCGAAGGCTTTCCGGACGCATTGAATACTTTCAGTATTCCATCATTAAATTTTTGATATCCGTTGTCGTTTCTCGGAGCCCTCGTTCTATTCGTAGCAACATGAGGTTTGAAATAGGAGGAGCAGAAATTTGTAATCTCCTCGAGAATATAGGCTTCACAAATAGAACCCTCGACCCGAGCCTTATTTTTTACCTTTCTTTTTAGATGATTCAAATGTCGCTCGAACGGGTACATCCATCGATATTCGACGGGTCCACCAACACGTGCCTCGTAGGAAAGATGAATCGGCAAATGCTCCATAGAGTCGAAGAATCCAGGAGGAAACACCCTCTCTAGCTTGCACAGTGTTACCGCAATGTCCTTATCTTGCTTTTCTAGACGATCAACGAGCAATTTCTTAGAACAAAGGTCCCTGAAGAATATGCTAAGCTCCGTCAATGGATCCCAAAACTGCCTGCGGTAAGAATTCCTAAAATGCAATTGAAATTAACCGCTCCATGAATACGTGACAATCATGGCTCTTCATACCTGTCAGTTTGTTCTCCTTGAGGTCGACGCATCTTCTCAAGTTTGAAACATACCCATCTGGAAATTTCAGACCTTGAATCCACCTACAAGCCTCACTTTATCCTCCTTCTCCAGTAAGAAAATTGTCTTAGGCTGCTTCAACTTCCCATTCCCGTCCTCTATCAAATGCAATACAGGACGTCTACATATTTCTTTCAAGTCCAATCTAGCCTTAGGATTGTCTTTCGTCTTCCCTTTTACGTCCATTACAGTATTAATTATGTTGTCAAACATATTCTTCTCGATATGCATGACATCAAGGTTATGTCTAATCAGATTGGTGCTCCAGTATGGCAGATCCCAGAATATACTTCTCTTCGTCCAGTTATGAGTGCGACCAAATCCGTCACACTTGTAGCCCGTAGCAGGCTGCTCAATAGCACTTGGTAAATCTCTAACCTCCTCCCATATCATGGCTCCGCACCACCTTGTCGGTGGATCACCCTTCTCCACAACGCCAGCACGAAAAGCATTCCTGTTCCTCCGGTACGGATGATCCTTCGGCAGGAATTGTCGATGACAATCGAAGAAGCACGGTTTGCCTCCGTATTTCAAACGGAAAGCCTTAGTGTCGTCCATGCAACACGGACATGAAAGACGACCATGCGTGCTCCATCCAGATAACATTCCATAGGCCGGAAAGTCGTTGATGGTCCACATAAGTGCTGCCCGCATCTGGAAATTTTGTTTTCTAGATACATCGTACGTGTTGGAACCTACTTCCCACAGCTGATTCAACTCATCAATCAATGGCTGTAAATAAACATCGATGTTCCTTTTCGGATTGTTCGGACCTGGGATAATAACGGTGAGGAACATATATGGAGTCTTCATGCACATCCAAGGCGGTAGATTGTACGGGATGACGATCACAAGCCAACACGAATACTGGGATCCCGAAAGTTCGAATGGGGTAAAACCGTCAGAGCAGAGACCCAATCTAACATTACGCGGATCAGAAGCAAAATCTGGATACTCTCGATCAAAGTGCTTCCATGCTTCTCCATCAGATGGGTGATCCAACACTCCTTCGGTATGTTCCCGCTTATGCCAACTCATGTTTTCTGCAGTTTCCTTCACCATAAACAACCGCTGCAAACGCGGCATCAACGGCAAGTAGTGCATCGAAGAGGTAGGCTTCCTGGCACCGACAGACTTTCCTCTACCACAGGCCTTGTAGCGATCGACACCATAAAATCTGCAGGCATCTTCATCCTTGTCGTCTTTGTAGTACAACATGCACCCGTTGCGACAGGCATCGATTTTTTCATATCCCATCCAGAGCGATCTAACCATCCTCTTAGACCGGTAGAAGTATTTAGGCAACTTCGCACCCTCAGGCAATATTTCTATAAGCAACTCCATAATACGGTTGTAGCAATCTTGCGACATGTTAAAATCGGACTTGATGCTCAACAATCTTGTAACCACCTCCAACGGTGAATGATCCTCACAACCAGGATATAATGGAGTCCTTGCATTCTCCAGCAACTCCATGAACTGTGCAGCATCGGGGTTCGGTGCCTCCTCAGGTGCATCATGATCATCCGGATCGAAACTAGGCCCAATCGCGTCGAAAACCATGTTCACCAACCCATCGTCGTAAGGAGCGTTGTTGTGGACATCCACATAAGGCTCGTACTCCGATGCTAAAGACATAAGTTCTCCGTGCTCGCTCCACTGATAGTAATTCGGCGTGAAACTCTTCGAGTACAAATGATACGTGACATCCACTTCTGGATGATATTTCAAGTTGCGACATCTCACACACGGACACTTAATTTTGGTACCGTCCATGTACTGAGGGAACGCCTTGGCAAACTGCAGGAACTGGTGTACACCCTCTATGAATTCATCCCGCACACCGCACATGTCATCAGGATGATGGTTGTACATCCAAGTACGATTCTGCAGATAGTAATTCAGCTCTATAATTCTGTAAGATAGATACATCAAGGTAGTGAATGATATGCAAGTGTCAAAGCTTTTCCGATGGATTGCATTTATCTTTTCATCCATTCATTCATGCATTGCATTTATCTTTTCAGTTTTGCATATCATTACCTACTATTATACATGCATTTATCTTTTCATCCATTCATTCATGCATTGCATTTATCTTTTCGATCAACAATCTAGTAAAACAAGGCTAAACTAGGTCAATAAGACAACATCTTGGGTTACATTGGTCAACTGGATTACATTGGATATGAAAATCTGTATCGTAAGACAAACTAAACATAATTAGTATATAATCATGTAACTGGTGGATCTGCTAGCTAGTAAGCCGGATGTACTTAATATCAGAGAGTATCAGATTAGTATCAGTATATAGGTTAGGTAGACCGTATCAAACGCATATCGGAATAGTAGGCCGAATAGGAGGCCGAGATAGTCGAATGAGAAGAAGGGAAGAAGGGAGGAGCAGATGGGTCCAGAGCCATGGTGGAGGAGGAGAAGTAACATGAGAGCAGTTTCCGCCGTAACATCTCCTGGCTCTGCTGGCAACTGAAGTCCAGATGCTACAAAGGACGATCCTTCGCTGAAATCGACTACAACATCCATCAGTTCAAGTTCATTCCTAGATGAGTATATTCCAATGCCATAGAGGAAGGTCAACAAACTGATGGCTTCTATGGCATTAGAATCTACTCATATAGGAATGAACTTGAACTGATGGGTGTTGTAGTCGATTTCAGCGAAGGATCGTCCTTTGTAGCATCTGGACTTCAGTCAGCAGAGCCACAGGAGATGTTACGGCGGAAACTGCTCTCATGTTACTTCTCCTCCTCCACCATGGCTCTGGACCCATCTGCTCCTCCCTTCTTCCCTTCTTCTCATTCGACTATCTCGGCCTCCTATTCGGCCTACTATTCCGATACCGATACTTTGAACCTTGATCTTAACACAAACCTATATACTGATCGATACTAATCCGCTACGCCCGATACTAAGTATATACGGTCGATACTGATAGCGATAGTCCGATACCGATAGCGATAGTCCGATACCGATAGTTCGATCGATACCGATAGTTCGATACCGATAGCGATAGTCCGATACCGATAGCGATAGTTCGATACCGATAGCGATAGTCCGATACAGATACACATGGACCTACATATCTATATATCACTAGTAGCCATACTCCTCTACATACTACTCTACACTAGGATCTAGTAACCATATACTAAGTCAAAATCTAGGGTTTGACTGAATATGGGTTAACTTTCTGGTCAAACTAAGTCAAAATCTAGGGTTTGGTCAAACCTAGACTAGTCAACAAGGTCACTTAGACTATTAAGTCAATTCTATGATATACTAACTCATAACTAACTATAGGCCAATATAACTAGGATATCCTAGGATACCATAATACTATATCATATATACATATCAAGGTATATATACCCAATGTCTATAGTCTAAACATATATCCCTTACAAGGACTCTCAAACACATCACATAGTATAGCATCTCATTAGCCATATACCTATACTCTAATCCATTACCTACTTTATAACTCAACTGTTACCCACCATACTCTAAGAGCATCTCCAACCCTATTGTCTTGTTATATGTTGTGAATCATATGTGGCATTAGGCACAAGACAATGTCTTGTCTAGGTGGCAAGATTATATTGACAAATGACAATGAAGTAAGAAAATCTTCTCCAATGCAAAATGTTTACTTTTTTCAACTTGGAAGATAAAGTATTAAGATATTTACTTCTTTCCCAACTTTCAAGACAACTACTCATATTCTTTCTTTTTCCTAATATTTTTTATTCATAATTGATGACATGGAGAACAAGACATTGTCAAGTGCATTGTCTAGAACTAGACAACCAACTTCACAATGTCTTGTTTAATTTTTGCCACATAAGCTTCACAATTGACTTGACAATTGCATTGGAGAAGAACTTTTGAATAAAATTTTGTCATTCCTATGTGGCAACAACTTTTTTCCAAGTCACAATAGGGTTGGAGATGCTCTAACTATCTACTTGCATTCACACACATTTATAGCAATATGTATAATATACTCACTAACATCTAACCCTCTCTTCCATTTGTTCCTTTAAATCAACACATATCTATATATAGATAGCCCAAATCTGTAAGGTATACAACCGGTTAGGGTTAGGGTTTACCTGACCGTCACGGCGAGGGGGAGCGACGACGGCGAGGGGGAGCGGCGGTGGAGGTGGCTACCGGGAAGGAGTAGGAGGAGGAGCGGCGGTGGAGGTGCTCTGGCGAACGGCGGCGGTAGGGGGTCGGGTTCGGCGGGGGCTGCCGGGAAGGAGGAGGAGGAGGAGGAGGAGGAGGTGCTCTGGCGAACGGCGGCGGTAGGGGGTCGGGTTCGGCGGGGGCTGCCGGGAAGGAGGAGGAGGAGGAGGAGGTCGGAGAGGCGGTGGAGGAGGAGGCTGGGCGGTGGAGGAGGAGGCTGGACGGGGTCGGTGCTCGCGGCGGTCGGTGGGGGTCGCCGAGGGCGCGATCGGACGGGGGTCGAGGGGACAGGGGTGCTCGGGGTCGGGAAATAATGGGGGGGGGAAGGAAAATATTGGGGGGGGGGGAAATTGGGGGAAGTGAAATCGAAACTGACCTATATTCGCACATTAGCGACGTAACATAAGCGCGTCGGTAACCGTCGCAACTTTATTGATATTAACGACGCCATAGTAAAAACGTCGCCAAACGTCGCTAATATCAATGACATTAGCGACGTTCACTGACATATCCGCGACGTGAGTTTTTCAATACGCAAACGTAGTTACTATACGATGCTGAACGTCGCTGAACATCGCTAGTAGTGACGTCTTGTGACGTCATAAGAAAACGTAGGTAAATTGTTTTTTATCTGCGACATTTTCGGAAAACGTCGCAAATTACGTCGGTAATATGACTTATTTTGGTAGTGTTAGTCAACAAGGGTCACTTATAGTGTTTTAGGTCATTAGGGTTAGCCCTAAGCCATAGGCTAGTCTTATAGGTTTTCATAGGCTAGTGGTGTAGGTTTCATATAACCTATATCTAGTAAGTTATATAGATATATATATATATATATAACTATATATATGAATAGACACTATCTACCTGTAAGACCCAGTTTTCTGAAATTGGGGTATTTTTGAAAATTTATTATTTTTATTATTTATTGATGATGTTTTAGTCATGTTACAAATTTTGGTGATTTTTAGTTAGATTAAAATTATTTTCTAAGTCATGGCTTATGACTTTGTGATTTGGTTATGAAACCCTAGTGTAACCTTAGAGTTACTTGTCCTAGAGACTAACCATGATCATGTGAGCCTAGTCATAAGTTTAGAACATCAAAAATTGTGGTTTTAGCCTAAGGGGTATTTTGGTAAATTTCTAGAAATTAAGTAGGATTAGGGAGATTTTACTATTCATGGACTTTTGATTAGTGACTTGATAGTCCCTAACCTAGTTTAGCCTAATCTAGGGATTAGCAACTAACCTAGAAGACTAAGTGTAGGTATTTACTTTATGTTGTAAATATCTTAGGATTGAAATATCTTAGATATTTGCTTTATAGATATTTTTCATAAAACCTAGAAATATCTACTTGGTCCAAGACTTAGAAGCTAAGTTAGCAAGGTGGAGGGGACCCTAAATATCTACCCTACCCCCCCCCCCATGGCAGCCCACCATCCTATATTAACCCCCCCACATTTATTCATGATCATTTTACATGAAATCAAAACCAAGAAAAACCTAGAAAACCTTCCACTCTTTTGACCATAACTTTCTTATTACACAAGCTTTGAACCTCTAGTTTTCTCCATTAGGTCACCTACAATCTAAGGGAGCCTAGGGAAGTGTGCTACTCAAGTTTCATCAAGCAAGGAAAAGTTGAGGTTGGAGGATACACACCCTCATTTAGTGAAATTCAAGACTTTGTGCACCAAGAGGTAATTATTCCTAAACCTTGTTAATATAGTGTTTTTCTTCACAATTGCATGCATCTAGGTAAACCCTAGCTCTGTTTTTAGGTTTGGTGAATTTTAGGGTTTGTTTGGTGTCGTATCGGACACGTATCCTATTTGTTAAATCCTTGATTTTTAGTGTAAATAGCTTACTGTCACATGAAAATATACACACTGTTTTCCAAATGTTTTTGAACCAAATTCTAGCCTAGACCTAGCTAAACCTAACCCCTACTCACTGAGCACATTTTGAGCTTGTGTCGTGTCCAAAACTGGACACAAAGCTCTCGGACACAACACACTGGACACATGCATTTACACTGTAAATATGCCCTGCTACCACTGTGTCAGTTCTCACTGGACACGTCACTTGGACACGTCAAACTTGACACCCACCTTGGGGCATTGACTGACAGGTCATCTCTAAAGTTTGGGATGACCTCGTGTCGTGTCGGACACGAAATCGACTCATGAAGGGTCGTTCTATACACAGTGTACACACACAGACACTCGACTTTGAGCGTGTCGTGTCCACTGTACACGACACGTGGACACTTCGTAGTATCATGGACACGAAGCCTATCCATAGGCGAACACATTGGACACAACCACGTGGTGTCACGTGTCCCGTGTCGCGAACACGAGACACGCGAAAACACTGACACGCAGTCTGAACACGTATTTTAGGGCTTCTGATACGTGTGTCGTGTCCACTCTACACGACACGTGGACGCGTATCAGGCACATGGACACGTAGCCTAGACCTAGGCGCACCTTCAGGTACGAGCACGAGGCCTGTGTCGCCTTGTGTCGTGTCCTAGACCATTTTTGGTTTTACACTGATACGCACTGTATCAGTGTACATCCTTTTACCCGATCGACTTTGAAACCTTGTGGACACGCCGTGTCGTGTCATGACACCGTGTCAGGCTACTAGGGACCTAGTCTAACCTAGGGGCTACAGTTACCAACCAACATTGGGCCATTTTAGTTTGATTTAGGTGGTGTTTGGTTTAACCTAAGATCTAGGTTTACTGTCCAATATTCCAGTTTTGGGATTTATTCCCAGTTTTCTAAATTGAATTTTGATTGTTAATTAATGTTGATTTTTACATATAATGCTATGTTATTATTAGGTTAACATGTTGTATAAATGTTAGTGTGAGTGTGGGTCAATTTTGGGGGTATTTGGTAATGTGTAGGTAGAGTTTTGTATATATATATACATTATGTATGTATATATGTATTCTGTGTGTGTGTGTGTTTCTTTGGAGTGTTCAGTCACTGTTAAGTGACTGAACAGGGACCCCCCCCCATTCCTGTTAACTCTCTCTCCCTCTCTCTCACTGTCCATCTCTCTCTCTCTAAGATTCCCTCTCTCTACACTCTCATTACTTCTCTCTCTATATATATATTGTATATAATATATATTAGATATATCATACATATACATTATGTATGTATATATGTTATATATATATTTTAGTGTGTATATATGGTTATATATATATATATGTGGGGTATATGGGTATTTATATATAGTGGCTATATATATAGGTTCTACATTATATAGTGTATGTATATATATATCTATATAGGTAAACCTAGAACTAGTTGACCTAAGCTACTAGCCTATGGGCTATAGCTATTAGCCTATGGCCATTAGGGCTAACCCTAATTGACTAGTAAACCAAGACTTAGCTAGTTTGACCCCAATTTGACTAAGTGTTGACCAAGGTCAACCCTAGGTCAAATTTGAACTAGCTTAACCTAGTTTTGACTTAAACTAACCTAGAATGACTAGTTTGACTAACCCTAACTAGTTTAACATTGTTTGACCTAACTTGGACTAGTTTGACCAGTTTGACTTTTAGTGTTGACCAAGGTTGACCAAAGTCAACTATAGGTCAAACCTTGACCTAATTGACCTAGAAAGGATTTAGATGAACTCTAAATGACTTAATGATCTAGGTTTGACTAAACCCTAGACTGTTGACTAGTTGATTATGGTTTGACCCATTCATGGGTAAATTGTGACTTAAAGTTAAATGAGTAGTCCTATGTAAATGAAGATATGTATGGGGTTAAGTAGAATACTTAGGAATTAAGTCTTGATTTGAGTTAGACTATGGTTTTAGCTTGGTTATAAGGTTAAGGTTGTATTGTACTGTATATTTATATGTGGTATACCTTATATAGGAAGTTGGTTATACCTTAGCTTTGTATTATGGTATCTTAGGTAACCTAAGACAAGTTAGCCTATGGTTAGTTGAGTTAACCTTATAGAGTTGACTTTAACCTAGATTAGACTTGTTTAACTTTGTTTGACCTTGTATGACTTAGTTTAACTTCTTGTGACCTAGTATGACTTGATTTGACTTAGTTTGACTGTAGTGTTGACCTAGTTTGACTTTGACCTAGATTGGCTTAGAATTCATATAGATTGCATCGTAGATTTTATTTACCTTCATTTTGGATATGTCATAACTGTATTGCTCTATTTTAGGACATTGTGACCCTGGTACAGACATCTGATATTACACTACTCTTTTCAGAGTAACAGGCGAGTACATTCTCTGATAATTCTCTCATTTATTTGTCGATTACTGTATTTCAGTTCTAGTTAGTTCTATGTGATTCTCTGTATCAACACGTATGGATATTTCTGGATTCATGTATGCGACACATACCTTACTTACTGATCTCTTTTACTGGAATTACTGGAATTATTTCGGAATCATTTCTGGAATCATCATGTATTGGCCGGACTCATCTCGATTTTTGTGTCTTGTACTGGATTCACTTGCTGAGCGGGGAAATATTGAGTAAGACATGTAGACATACCCCAAATCTGGAATCTCCAAACTGGAATCTACTGGAAGCATAGCCATCTCTTGCCTGATCAGTGAGAGATGTGCCTGATACCTACAGCCGTTTGCATGTCGATCTCGGTATTTTAAAAACATACTGTTAGATCATAGTTGGACTCACCCTAGTTTCATTGATCACTGTTGGACTCATCTTGTACTGGAAATTATCTGGTATCAGATTATATGGACTGGACTCACACTGGGATTACATTAGACTTATATCGTACTGTCTGGACTCACACATGATATTCTAGTTTAGTTAGCTTTTATTACAGTCTTCATTGCCATGATTCTTCTCTTGTTTTAGTTACCTTTCTTTTCTTGTATCTTACTGTTTCTCTATGCCATCATTACCTGCATAGAACTGCCATGCTCATCAATAAAACTGTCTATAACTGCTTTATAGTTCTTTGTCATTTACTTGGATTTTTTTTGATGAGTTGTGCTCGTTCCCGTCCTGATTGGACCTGTTGAAAATATTACAGATGATAATCCTGAGGACACATGCCCTGCTTACCATGGACCTGGCGAGGGATTAGCTACCTTTGGTTCTGACTCTCATGAGTGATTCAGGAGATTAGCTAGTAGACTACTTTAGCTTTCATGTTTTGGCTTGATGTATTAAAGTTAAGATATTGAGTATGTATTAAGTTGGTTTGAGATATTGGAGTATTATTTTAGCAGTTAGTTGTTGTTGTCTTTAATTCCTTAGGTATAACTTCTGTGTTATCTTTTCGTGCTTAGACTGTGTTTGAGTAGATCATACCCTTTACTTGCCCTCCATTCGGAGCTGATATCTGGACAAGTACTTTTTATATTCACTGCATGAGTTTAGTTAGCAACCTAGAACAGCTTACTACCGCCGACACTGCGGCGTAGGCTGGACGTAACCACTTCTCGTGCCCCTATACAGGGTGCAGGTCGTGACACGTTTTTAGTGGTGGCCCATGCAGGTCGAGAGTCGCATTAGTGTGATGTCGTGGTAGTACAACGATTAGTTGTACTGCTGCGCGCCTGCGATAGGAATTAAGGAATAGGTTTTAGTCGAGAGTCGCATTTGTGCGATTTTGTAGTAGCACGACGACTTAGTTGTACTGCTACGAGCCTGCGATAGAATATAGGAATTAAGGTATTAGGATGAGAGTATACCCAATCACTGTTAGGATTTCATGAGAGATTCCGGGACGACCCTTGAGAATCTTATTTTGAACTTCGATATTGAAAACCCTTTTCCTCTTGTTTTAATTCACCCTCACTCCTTGATGTTTAAGGGATCTTGGACTATTTAACCTTATTCATCATTACCTCCCTTATATTTTGACCTTCTTTACTGCTAATTTAGCCTTAGTTTTGTAAGCTTATATTTTATCGAGCTTGATCACGACATATTTTATTGGGGGCCGGTACCCACTAACATATTGTCTAATCAGGGCCGGTGCATGATGGTCTGATCAACCTATTGCACTTTGGTTCGCTTTCATATATTATTCTACATGGATGGAGCCACTTGCAGGTTCTGTTCATTCAAATCCATTTCCATCTTGTTTCATTATATCTGTCTTGAAATCCAATTCCATATGCTCCTACCTATTTCTTATTTTTGATGAATTTGACCTGATAGTTCTTTTGATTTTATCTCTTACTTAGGAGTGGAAGTAGGAGTAGGAGTAGGAGTAGCTCTAATTGTTAATATAATCCTTTAGGAATGAATTGATGTATGTGCTATACCTTTGACTTAGAAGAGTAGCTCTAACCATAGAATGGTAAACCTCTTAACCCTATTGATTCATTGTTTTCTTACCTACCTAGTCTAATACCCATAGTCACAGACTATCCCATTTAACCTATCCTTGTACTACTATTGCATCACAACTTCTGGTTTAAATTTAGGCCATTGACCATTCCCACTCTAATTATGATCATCGTAGGCACATTACCATGACTTTTAAATTAGGAGCACAAGACTAGTTGTTTTCTCAAAACCAATTTCACAGGCATGACCTAGACTTGACAACCTACACCCATGACCTTAGTATCCCACTAAGGCACACCATTTTATACTTCAATTGCTTAGTACGACTTTCCTGACACAAGACTTCATCCTAAATTATCCCATAGAGTTACTTTTGATTCCAATTTAAATTGAGGATACCCTTGACCTAAACCTGCCAGTCCAATTTATTGGACATGACCCAGTATAGGTCTACTACCCACATTTTACTTGTTGACCTTGTATGCTGCTAAGTAGTAACTCTGACTTTGATTGATGAGGGTTTGACCTAGAAGGGGTACGACTATCTTAATTTCGAGGACGAAATTTCTCTAAGGAGGGTAGACTTGTAAGACCCAATTTTCTGAAATTGGGGTATTTTTGAAAATTTATTATTTTTATTATTTATTAATGGTGTTTTAGTCATGTTATGAATTTTGGTGATTTTTAGTTAGATTAAAATTATTTTCTAAGTCATGGCTTATGACTTTGTGATTTGGTTATGAAACCCTAGTGTAACCTTAGAGTTACTTGTCCTAGAGACTAACCATGATCATGTGAGCCTAGTCATAAGTTTAGAACATCAAAAATTGTGGTTTTAGCCTAAGGGGTATTTTGGTAAATTTCTAGGAATTAAGTAGGATTAGGGAGATTTTACTATTCATGGACTTTTGATTAGTGACTTGATAGTCCCTAACCTAGTTTAGCCTAATCTAAGGATTAGCAACTAACCTAGAAGACTAAGTGTAGGTATTTACTTTATGTTGTAAATATCTTAGGATTGAAATATCTTAGATATTTGCTTTATAGATATTTTTCATAAAACCTAGAAATATCTACTTGGTCCAAGACTTAGAAGCTAAGTTAGCAAGGTGGAGGGGACCCTAAATATCTACCCTAACCCCCCCCCCCATGGCAGCCCACCATCCTATATTAACCCCCCCACATTTATTCATGATCATTTTACATGAAATCAAAACCAAGAAAAACCTAGAAAACCTTCCACTCTTTTGACCATAACTTTCTTATTACACAAGCTTTGAACCTCTAGTTTTCTCCATTAGGTCACCTACAATCTAAGGGAGCCTAGGGAAGTGTGCTACTCAAGTTTCATCAAGCAAGGAAAAGTTGAGGTTGGAGGATACACACCCTCATTTAGTGAAATTCAAGACTTTGTGCACCAAGAGGTAATTATTCCTAAACCTTGTTAATATAGTATTTTTCTTCACAATTGCATGCATCTAGGTAAACCCTAGCTCTGTTTTTAGGTTTGGTGAATTTTAGGGTTTGTTTGGTGTCGTATCGGACACGTATCCTATTTGTTAAATCCTTGATTTTTAGTGTAAATAGCTTACTGTCACATGAAAATATACACACTGTTTTCCAAATGTTTTTGAACCAAATTCTAGCCTAGACCTAGCTAAACCTAACCCCTACTCACTGAGCACATTTTGAGCTTGTGTCGTGTCCAAAACTGGACACAAAGCTCTCGGACACAACACACTGGACACATGCATTTACACTGTAAATATGCCCTGCTACCACTGTGTCAGTTCTCACTGGACACGTCACTTGGACATGTCAAACTTGACACCCACCTTGGGGCATTGACTGACAGGTCATCCCCAAAGTTTGGGATGACCTCGTGTCGTGTCGGACACGAAATCGACTCATGAAGGGTCGTTCTATACACAGTGTACACACACAGACACTCGACTTTGAGCGTGTCGTGTCCACTGTACACGACACGTGGACACTTCGTAGTGTCATGGACACGAAGCCTATCCATAGGCGAACACATTGGACACAACCACGTGGTGTCACGTGTCCCGTGTCGCGAACACGAGACACGCGAAAACACTGACACGCAGTCTGAACACGTATTTTAGGGCTTTTGATACGTGTGTCGTGTCCACTCTACACGACACGTGGACGCGTTTCAGGCACATGGACACGTAGCCTAGACCTAGGCGCACCTTCGGGTACGAGCACGAGGCCTGTGTCGCCTTGTGTCGTGTCCTAGACCATTTTTGGTTTTACACTGATACGCACTGTATCAGTGTACATCCTTTTACCCGATCGACTTTGAAACCTTGTGGACACGCCGTGTCGTGTCATGACACCGTGTCAGACTACTAGGGACCTAGTCTAACCTAGGGGCTACAGTTACCAACCAACATTGGGCCATTTTAGTTTGATTTAGGTGGTGTTTGGTTTAACCTAAGATCTAGGTTTACTGTCCAATATTCCAGTTTTGGGATTTATTCCCAGTTTTCTAAATTGAATTTTGATTGTTAATTAATGTTGATTTTTACATATAATGCTATGTTATTATTAGGTTAACATGTTGTATAAATGTTAGTGTGAGTGTGGGTCAATTTTGGGGGTATTTGGTAATGTGTAGGTAGAGTTTTGTATATATATACATTATGTATGTATATATGTATTCTGTGTGTGTGTGTGTGTTTCTTTGGAGTGTTCAGTCACTGTTAAGTGACTGAACAGGGACCCCTCCCCCCATTCCTGTTAACTCTCTCTCCCTCTCTCTCACTGTCCATCTCTCTCTCTCTCTAAGATTCACTCTCTCTACACTCTCATTACTTCTCTCTCTATATATATATTGTATATAATATATATTAGGTATATTATACATATACATTATGTATGTATATATGTTATATATATATTGTAGTGTGTATATATGGTTATATATATATGTGGGGTATATGGGTATTTATATATAGTGGCTATATATATAGGTTCTACATTATATAGTGTATGTATATATATATCTATATAGGTAAACCTAGAACTAGTTGACCTAAGCTACTAGCCTATGGGCTATAGCTATTAGCCTATGGCCATTAGGGCTAACCCTAATTGACTAGTAAACCAAGACTTAGCTAGTTTGACCCCAATTTGACTAAGTGTTGACCAAGGTCAACCCTAGGTCAAATTTGAACTAGCTTAACCTAGTTTTGACTTAAACTAACCTAGAATGACTAGTTTGACTAACCCTAACTAGTTTAACATTGTTTGACCTAACTTGGACTAGTTTGACCAGTTTGACTTTTAGTGTTGACCAAGGTTGACCAAAGTCAACTATAGGTCAAACCTTGACCTAATTGACCTAGAAAGGATTTAGATGAACTCTAAATGACTTAATGATCTAGGTTTGACTAAACCCTAGACTGTTGACTAGTTGATTATGGTTTGACCCATTCATGGGTAAATTGTGACTTAAAGTTAAATGAGTAGTCCTATGTAAATGAAGATATGTATGGGGTTAAGTAGAATACTTAGGAATTAAGTCTTGATTTGAGTTAGACTATGGTTTTAGCTTGGTTATAAGGTTAAGGTTGTATTGTACTGTATATTTATATGTGGTATACCTTATATAGGAAGTTGGTTATACCTTAGCTTTGTATTATGGTATCTTAGGTAACCTAAGACAAGTTAGCCTATGGTTAGTTGAGTTAACCTTATAGAGTTGACTTTAACCTAGATTAGACTTGTTTAACCTTGTTTGACCTTGTATGACTTAGTTTAACTTCTTGTGACCTAGTATAACTTAGTTTGACTGTAGTGTTGACCAAGTTTGACTTTGACCTAGATTGGCTTAGAATTCATATAGATTGCATCGTAGATTTCATTTACCTTCATTTTGGACATGTCATAACTGTATTGCTCTATTTTAGGACATTGTGACCATGGTACAGACATCTGATATTACACTACTCTTTCCAGAGTAACAGGCGAGTACATTCTCTGATAATTCTCTCATTTATTTGTCGATTACTGTATTTCAGTTCTAGTTAGTTCTATGTGATTCTCTGTATCAACACGTATGGATATTTCTGGATTCATGTATCGACACATACTTTACTTGCTGGCCTCTATTACTGGAGTCATTGGTATCATTCCGGAATCATTTCTGGAATCATCAAGTATTGGCCAGACTCATCTCGATTCTTTTGTCGATTTTGGATTCACTTGCTGGGCGGGGAAATATTGAGTAAGACATGTAGACATACCCCAAATCCGGAATCTCCAACTGGAATCTACCGGAAGCATAGCCATCTCTTGCCCGATCAGTGAGAGATGTGCCTGATACCTACAGCCGTTTACATGTCGACCTCGGTATTTTAAAACACACTGTTAGATCATAGTTGGACTCACCCTGGTTTCATTGATCACTGTTGGACTCATCTTGTACTGGAAATCATCTGGTATCGGATTATATGGACTGGACTCACACTGGGATTACTTTAGACTTATATCGTACTGTCTGGACTCACACATGATATTCTAGTTCAGTTAGCTTTTATTACAGTCTTCATTGCCATGATTCTTCTCTTGTTTTAGTTATCTTTCTTTTCTTGTATCTTACTGTTTCTCTATGCCATCATTACCTGTATAAAACTGCCATGCTCATCAATAAAACTGTCTATAACTGCTTTATAGTTCTTTGTCATTTACTTGGGTTTTTCTAGATGAGTTGTACTCGTTTCCGTCCTGATTGGACCTGTTAAAAATATTACAGATGATAATCCTGAGGACACATGCCCTACTTCCCATGGACCTGGCGAGGGATTAGCTACCTTGGGTTCTGACTCTCAGGAGTGATTCAGGAGATTAGCTAGTAGACTACTTTAGCTTTCATGTTTTGGCTTGTTGTATTAAAGTTAAGATATTGAGTCTGTATTAAGTTGGTTTGAGATATTGGTGTATTATTTTAGTAGTTAGTTGTTGTTGTCTTTAATTCCTTAGGTATAACTTCTGTGTTATCTTTTCGTGTTTAGACTGTGTTGAGTAGATCATACCCTTTACTTGCCCTCCTTTCGGAGCTGATATCTGGACAAGTACTTTTATATTCACTGCATGAGATTAGTTAGCAACCTAGGACAGCTTACTACCGCCGACACTGCGGCGTAGGCTGGACGTAACCACTTCTCGTGCCCCTATACAGGGTGCGGGTCGTGACACTACCTACTACCCATATATCAAAATAGAAATACTATATATAATACAACCCACATACATATATATATAATATCACTACATGAGAACTAATACAAATATATATATATATCATATATATATATACACATATATATTTATATATATATAAAACCTATTTATATATTACATATATATATATATATATATATATATATATATATATATATATATATATATATATATATATATATATATATATATAGAGGGAAAAGAGAGAGGGATATAGAGTGAGAGAGTGAGAATGAGAGAGAGACAGGAAAGTGGACAGGAAAGGAGAGGGGGGGTTCCTGGAACCAAATCCAGCCCCCAAACACACACACACACGGTACATATATACACTCCTATGTATATACACACACAACTACACCTACATACTACCAATTATCCCAAAACTCACCCACACTCACATATACATATATACTACGTATATACATACTAAAATACACTAGTACAATGTATAAAACATAATCAAAATCGATTTGAAAATCGATTTTGCAAAAACTGGAAATCCTAAAACCTGGAAACAGTGCACTGTGCACTCGAAAATAGGTAACTCGATTTACACACACTAAAACGAGCTAAGGCTCGATTCTAATGGTTGGTAACTGGTGCCCCATACATATACGTGTCGTGTGTGTCAGTGGCAGTCCACCACGACATGACACAACGTGTCCAAACACGTAAAAACTCACTCGGGTAAGCACTGATACACGAACACAGTGCACAGCGTCGTGCACGTGTTCACACGCCTCGTGCTCGCGACACAGGACACGATGCACCACGTGCTCGTGTCCTCGTGTACGCCACATGAAGGGCTACACGATGGTGTCATTACGAGGCACCCAAGTGTCGTGTCCGCGCGACACGACACGCTCGAAGTTGCCCTCGCACGCGTGTGCGTTGACAACCCGTGTCCAGTGCGAGTAAGATTTCTCACTCGACACGACACAAAGCGACACCAAATTTTGGGGGTATGTTCGCAGACATTGCCCCCGTGTCCGTGTCAATTTGCACGTGTCCTAGTGGCCTGTGCAATGCGCACGAAGTGTCGGGTAGCAGGGCATGCACGAGGGTCTCGTGCAGTGGGTTCGTGTCCAATTTGGACACGGAAACAGCACGAAAACGTGCTCAGTCTAGGTGTTTTGTGATCAGCAAGTCTAGGGCTACTAGGTTATGTAATTTGTTTTACAAAAACACAAAAACAAGTCCATTGTGGCATTTCACCAAACAAGGGTTTAAGGCTTAGGATACGTGTCCGATACGGACACCAAACCAAGTCTAAATCCTACCAAACTTGACCCACAGTTCCCTAGTACCTAGATGCATGCAAATATGAAGAGAAAACACAATATTAACATGGTTTATGGACATTTACCTATTGATGCAAATCCAATAGAAAAACAAGGAGAGGGAGGGTGTCCACTTCAACTTGGTGATGCCCAAAGCTCACGAAATCCTCGATAGCAGGCCCTAACTAGTACCCTCTAGTATAGGGGAGTCCAATGCAAGAAACTAGAGGTGATTTAGATCAAAATTGATCAAGTTATCAAGGTTTGTAGAAATGGGATTTTTCTAGGTTTAAATTCATGTAAATGGCCATGAATGAAAGCAATGGGGTTATATAGAATGGTGTAGGGCTAGGGGGGTGTTCTTGGCTGCCATGACAAGGGGAGGGGGTGTCCTTGGGTTGCTTCCAAGCTAAGGGAAAGACTTTCATGGCAAAAGGGTTGATATTTTGGATATTTTGTGGAAAATATCCATAAAGTAGATATCAAGATATTTATCCTCCTTTAACCAATGCAAATATCTATCCCCTTATCATTCTAGGTTAGTGGCTAACCTATGGATTAGGGTAGACTAGGTTAGGGACTAATCATGGCACTAATCAATAATTAAATAATAATAAAAATATATAAATCCAAATAATTCTAAATAATTTCTAAAAAATTACCAAAATACCCTTTTGACTAAAAAGTGATAATTTGATATCCTAATCACATGGTTAGGCTTACATGGTCATGGTTGGTCTCTAGGTTATGAAATCTCTAGGGTTTACACTAGGGTTAGACTAGTAAAATCACAAAGTCATAAGCCATGACTTAGAAAATAATTTTTAATCTAACTAAAAATCACCAAAATTCATAACATGACTAAATCACCATTAATAAATAATAAAAATAATAAATTTTCAAAAATACCCCAATTTAGAAAACTGGGTCTTACAGACTCCCATCCTTCTTTTTCATGAATAACACAGGTGCTCCCCAAGGAGATCCACTAGGTCTAATGAATTCTTTAGCCAATAACTCCTTAATTTGTCTACTTAATTCAGCTAGTTCTTCCTTAGTCATGGGATAAACCTTCTTTGCAATAGGTGGAGAACCTGGAATCAAATCAATATAAAATTCTACAGTTCTATCAGGGGGTATGCCAGGTAATTCATCAGGGAACACATCTTTGAATTCGGCTACGACCTTGGGCCATTCAATTACTTCTTGATGCTGGAAATTTCTTCCTGATGTTTGTTCAAAGTCTTTCTAATTCTTCTTTATCAAATTCTTTCTGATCTCTCACGAATACATGGGAATTAATTCTTTGTAGGAAGAATTTATTTATTTATTTATAATTTTTTTTTCAAACTATGACAGTTTGGGTGGGCAAATTTATGATTTAAACTTTTTATTAAAGAAGTATGAAACAATATATATATATATATATATATATATATATATATATATATATATATATATATATATATATATATATATATATATATATATATATATATATATATATAAGTCATGTTTCGGGTTCTTCGGGTAACCCGATACATGAACCCGAGCCCAACCCGATTGTTGATCGGGTTCAAATATTTTAACCCAAATCTCAGTCCGAACCCGAGTATCTTCAACCCTAACCCAACCCATTAACGGGTTTATCCGATCGGGCTGTTTAGCCCGCCCAAGTTGCACCCCTAGTACGTCCAAAATTATGTTGGGATGAAAAAGAAGACATGAACGAAATTATGACTGCCTAAGAAGCACACTATTTTCTAACTTCTAAAAACTTTTATAATACAAACATTTAAATTTTATGAAACATATATGATATTATTTATTTAACTTTTATGAGAATATGTCATTTATTTTTTACTCTCCTTCTCACTTAATTATAAACTTTTCTCTTAGGGGCTCTTTAGATAGATGTAACTTTTCTGAAGTGTAAAAGTGACACTTGCACTAAGTTGAGTTGCGGTGCACTAGCAGCAAGTGACACTTTCTAAAATGTGTTTAGATATAGTACTTTTTGTCTGCTGCAAGTGGAAGAAAAATGAGTTCGGTTGTTTGGATGTTTGTGGAAAGTGGATGTTGATGTTATAACTAATGAATGTAAAAATTTTAAAATATATTTTTTTTAAAATCCTTGTTGTTATTAAAATAATAAATTCCAATTTGGAGTCCAACTTTCTAGATCGTCGAACTCGTTTTGTAGAATAGTAAGTTCCAATTTGGAGTCCAACTTTTTATATTATAGATTTTATATTATTTTTTTTCTAAATCAATTTTTGACTACACAATCTTAGGGACCGTAGCTCACTTTATCATTTTCTACTACTTTTATACAAATCAAACATATTCTACATTTACTTCTTTTTTTTTGAAATTTTGGACCCCAAATTACATTTGAGAGTCCCACTACTAATGGTGTTCTTAGAAAGAAGGAGGACAAAAAGAAAGAAGCAAGAAAAATGTTACATTTATTTTTTGCTTAAGTTTATATAATACTTTTATATACCATAGGAGAAATAAACAACAAAACAATTAACAATAATCTTTTTGTTTAAGTTGACCAAATATTTTTATACACACTAGAAAAAATGCTAGTACGTGACGAATGGTAGAGCACATGTTTTACTGTATCAAGTGTGGACTCTAGTTTTACATATTGATTGACACTAAGGGCTGTTTGGATGATAGTAAGTGGACAGTAAGTGGAGGATTGGATGCAAGTGCAGCTCACTTTCTCATCTGAGGTGTAAGTATATGAAAAGTACCACTTTCAATGTAACTGTACTTGCATTAAAATATTTCGATGTTAGTTAGACATTGAAAGTGAAGAGTTTTTATGCAAGTGGAAAGATTTCGAGTTGTATTAGAAAACGAGTCGAACTCGTTGAAAGTGATTTTTTTGTTATTTTTTAATTCTTTATTAATTTTTTAGTTTTTTTTCACGTTATTTGTTGTTAATTACTGTAACGCCCCAGTCCCAAAATTCGTAGGACTAGGAATGCGAATACATGCCAGCTACGTATCAAGTGGACTCCAGCCCAGCTCGAATACGTATAAGCTTTATAGTAATGACCAACTATCTATATTAATTAATAATATCTAAGTCTCAATCCACAATAAGATAGAATACATGAATGAACAACATATAACATAGTGTGCACCCCATGCTACATTTGTTCGAATAGACCGGAAAGAAATAACTTGAGTCTACAAATACTAGGCTGACAAGCAGAATGTAAATGAATAAAGATAAATATATAACCACCAGAGATACCTGAAACAGTAAATATCAACCATCATGATCAGCTACCAACTCCGCTCAGTCGAATACCTGGAGAGATCACCAGGTCCTCAGGGGACATAGCAAGGTACATACAACATGCCAATTAACAGTAAATAAAAACATATGAACTAATGGGTACTACCCTAACCAGTCTAAGTGACATGCACGTGAGAAGATATTCCGGATATCAGGCTTAGCCACCGAGGCTCACAAGCTCCTCAGCAGGCTATTGCCCTCAGGCACCGTGTCGTGGGACCAAAGGGCATACGAGTATATCAAGTAAATAACCACCCACGCTCTGCTACAGAGACGAAGGTATACTAGTAGATACCATCCAAGTCCCTATATGAAAACGAGGCTAAGCTAGTAGAATAACAGCCAAGTCCCATATATGAAACGAGGATATTCGAGTAGAAATATATGTATATATATACAGCCTGATATAACGGTAATGTTCTCCCCACCCCATGTTCTATTCTATCAAGTCATGTCAGATAATACTAACAATATCAAGTAAATAATCATGTAACCTATCACAGGGTCCAAACCATGAATATGTCATGTCTAGGACTATCTCATGATCGT
>JANAVB010014068.1:0-60901 GCA_029216955.1 Iris pallida
ATGTTCACTGTGTCAAGGACAGTGCGAGTTCTTCATCTGCATAAGTCACTGAATAAGTGAATTTTCCTGGTTTGGACATTCGCTTCACCAAAGGCAGGCCTACCATGCCTATTATCATGCATGACGGCTGGGGTGTAATGTGTGAGTGTAGACATGGTAGGAATATAGGTAATAATGTAGTGGACTAGACTAAGGTAGTGCTTGCTAGATAGTAAGGACACTCTAGTATCCTAACCAAGTTAATTTTAGACTAGATATTTAGGATATAGCTGCCAAGTCCTAGAAGTGGACTCTTGCAATTTAGAAATAGATAGAGATTGACTCAGTTTGATTAATGCTGCAGCGGATTTTGTCGTCGATGACTACGAATGCTCCGTTGATTATGGAGACGTGCAGAACCCTGCACGAGTATGGTGTACGACGCGGCAGGGCCTAATTTTGAGGAGGATCCTAATCCCGAGGCGAAGGTTCTATGATATGTTTCAGGATGCTGAAACTTCTTTATAGCCTGGTTGTGAGCCACATTCCGTACTGTCAGTGACGATGCGGTTGTTGAACATAAAGTTCGATTTTAACTTGCCACAAACTTGCTATGATCGGATTACACAACTAATGAATGAGGTGTTACCGAAGGAATCAAAAGAACTTCCAAAAAACTTCTACAAGTCGAAGATGATGGTCCGACAACTGGGACTGGGGTACGACAAGATAGATTGTTGTCGCAACGGATGCATGTTGTACTACAAGGAGAACGAAGATGTAGAAAGTTGCAGCTTCTGTAATACGGATCGTTAAGTCAGGAAAAAAGAAAAGTCAACTAGAAAACGACGTCCTTACAAGTATATGCATTACTTGTCGATCACGAAGCGCTTGCAGAGGATGTATATGTCTCAGAATACAGCAGAACACATGGCATGGCACAACGAAGAACGCACAAAGGGCGATGGAGAATTGTCACATCCTTCGGATGGAGAGGCGTGGAAATATTTCAATTTTCGCCATCCAGATTTTGCTGCAGAGCCTAGAAATGTACGCATGGGGCTATGTTCTGATGGATTCACCCCTTTCGGACAGTCGGGATCTCAATACTCCTGCTGGCCGGTCATTCTGACCCCTTACAATCTGCTACCATGGATGTGTATGAAGACTCCTTATATGTTCTTGACAGCTATCATACCGGGTCCCAAAAATCCGACGAAGAATATCGATATATATTTATAGCCGTTGGTGGATGAGCTGAAACAGTGGGAGATCGCGTCACGACCTATGATATTTCCAGGAAACAGAACTTTCAGATGAGAGCTTCACTGATGTGGACAATCAATGATTTTCTCGCATACGGTATGCTGTCGGGATGGAGTACTCACGGCACCCTGTCTTGTCCGATATGCATGCAAAATAGTAAGACGTTCTGCCTTAAGCATGGAGGAAAAACTTCTTTCTTTGATTGTCATCGTCAATTTCTGCCCGCGAGTCATCCTTGGAGAAAGAACAAGGACGCGTTCAGAGCTGGAAAACAAGAATTTTCTCATCCGTCTGCCAGATTGTCGGGATACGATATTTGGGAAGATGTAAAGGACTTGCCCACTGTAATGGAAGATCCATCGAACAATCGTGTCGATGGGTTCGGACAAACCCATAACTGGACCAAACGGTAGTATCTTCTGGGACTTGCCTTATTGGAAAAATAATCTTATAAGGCATAATCTTGATGTTATGCATATCAAAAGAATGTGTTCGATAATGTCTTCAATACCGTCATGGACGTTAATGGAAAGACGAAGGACAATCTAAAAGCAAGACAAGACATTACCGAGATATGCAAGCGTCCTTATCTGAACTTGATACAAGGGGAGCTGTTGGACAATTAAGTAAGCCGATAGCACAATACACATTGAGCAAGGAAGATAGATTAATAATCTGCAAGGGTATCTACTTTAAGATTTTCCGACGGCTATGTGTCGAATTTGTCTAGATGCGTTGATCTCAATGAACGCAAGCTAACGGGAATGAAGAGTCATGACTGCCACGTGTTTATGGAAAGATTACTGCCCATTGCTTTGAAAGAGTTGTTGCCTTCTGCTGTATGGGTTCCGTTGGCCGAACTATCAATATTTTTTAGGGATATTTGTTCAACTAAGTTGACTGTGCAACACATGGTTGAACTTGAGGAGAAATTATCTTAACAATTTACAAGTTGGAGAAAATATTTTCTCCTGGCTTCTTCGACAGCATGGAGCATCTACCGATTCATCTAGCATACGAAGCCCGTGTCGGTGCATCTGTTCATTATCGATGGATGTACCCATTTGAAAGGTACATAAAAATCGATATAATTTAAGTTGAATTTCAGTGTGTTTTAAAATTCTTTCTTAATTCTCAAGATAATTTGTCTCTCTAGATACCTACACCATCTAAAGAAGAAAGTTGGCAACAAAGCTCATATAGAGGCTTCGATATGCGAAGCATATCTTATCGAAGAGGTGTCAAACTTCTGCTGCATTTATTTCGATACTCATGTTAAGACAAATCGAAATAGACCTCAAAGGAATGACGAGGACGTTGAGGATGGAGGAATATTCAATGTAAGGGGCAAGCCTGTTGGGGCTAGTAAAAGACGGTGGTTGACAGACGACGAGTATGATGCCGCTCACCGATGTCTTGTTAAACTGTGACATACAAGAAGTGAGAGATTTGGAGAAGTAAGTCAGTACACTTGCACTCGTTATAATCTCGAATTTGATGAAGTAAGTGACTATACTTATATTTCTTATTTTCTCTAATAGTGTATTTAGATATGAAGTCAAAATGAGGACACCCGAATATCGATGAGGGACTTCAAAGAGAGGTTGATTGTATATTTCCGTCATGGTTTCGCAAATACGTAAGTAACTGTGATTATAATTGAGATTATAAATATATAATCTGAAACATTTAAATTATAAATATTTGTTTACAGGTTTTATTGCCTGAAACAACACTCACTCATGAGAGTGTTCGTTATCTGGCATTGGGACCGAAGAAGCAAATAAAGACTTGGCCAGGCTATGTCGTTAATGGCTTCAGGTTTAAGTCAACTCAGAATGCTATAAATGTCAAATTTATCAATGACGCATCAGTACCAAGGATTCCGGTGTTTGCATAAGAGGCACCATCTATGACGACGAGCCGGACTTTGACTATTATGGAGTGCTTCGGGATATTGTAGATTTATAATATACTGGCCCATATGATATGCATTGTGATGTTCAAATGTGAGTGGTTCGATACGACACCAAATATCGGTTGGAGAATCGATAAACAATTTGGATTCGTCGATAAATCATCGCAAGAGGCATAGAGGGTCCGATACATTTGCGATAGCAAATCAGGCTGTTCAAGTCTACTATACAAGCTACCCAAGGCGTCGTAGAGATCGATTTGACTGGTGGACAGTATGCAAGATTAAATCTAGAAATACATTCAACGTTGGAGACCCAGCATACCAAGAGGACCAGATCGAAAAGTCCTAATACTTGGGACAACACTCAGATACAATAGATGTTAAAGATATTATTGAGGAAAATAGGGAGAAAGAGGTTGATACACAAGACTTAGCTGTCAACCAGGGGAGAAAGAGGCGTCTTGTCCCAAATATTGAGGCAGAAGAAGAAAAAGAAGAAGAAGAATTTGATGGGGATGAGGATACAGATGAAATCGACGATGAAGATAAGGATGAGGATGAGGATGAGGATGAGGATGAGGAGGATGATGATGAAGACGAGGCCAAGGATGAGAACGAAGACGATGATTAGGTTAATATTGTTGTATATTAAAAACACTTCCAATTACGTGAATTAAGTTTGACCTCATAAAAGCAATTACGTGAATTCATGTTTTTTTCATTCGATTATTTACTTATTGCAGATGGCACTCCTAGTCTTTTTCGTCGCGGCGGCACTCGTCTCCCTACTGGTGGTATGTATATTTTAGTTTAGTTTTTTATATCCATTTACACTTTTATATTGTTAATTATGTTTATGTGTTCTATTTACAGGTCATGATGGCTGGCCGTGGTCGTGGTGCTGGTGATGGTCGTGGTGGTGGTGGTGGTGGTGGTGCGGGTCGTGGTCGTGGTCGTAGTGGACATGAGTCCGGATCTGCTAGCGGATCCGTTCCTCGATCGACCACTTCATCGAGGCATGAGTCCGGATCTGCTAGCGGATCCGTTCCGCTATCGGAACCACCAGCAGCGGATCCACCAGGGATGCCCCAGTTACTGCACAGTGGGCCCCGGAGTACCCCCATACTCGGTTCCATCCGATTACTGGGGAGTACATGCACGGACCCGTGGATCCTCCGACGGCACCAGAGAGGCCGAGAGGTGAGTTCCGACGAGAGCTATGGCCCGGGGACCTCGTAAGTAAATTTAAGATAATTTATTAAATTTCTTTCATTTATTCAAGTTAATAATCCAGTCGTTTCTTCTTTGTAGGTTTTTTCCGTTTAATGTTGGCACGGCTCTTGGAGAAATTATCAGGGCTAACTTTCACGGTCCCTACCTCAACTTTTCGTCGGTGCCCCTAAACGTGAAGTACGTCTGGCTCGACGAGTTGAGGGTATATATCTATATCTTCTGGTTAATTATTAGTTACTCTTTAATCAACCATTTTTTAAATTACGTGATAATTGAATTTCTATGTTAGACGACGTACTGGTGGCCCCCCATCGCGAAGACGCGATCCGCGGGACCTACAGAAGTGCTGCCTCGAAGAAGATACGGGATATGATTCATGACCTGAAAATGGGGCATACGAGGCCGAATTGGATCCGGCAGGAGTATTATGAGGACCTCTTAGGTATGATGGATACCCCTGCGTACAAGAAGAAATCGGAGAAGGCGAAGGCGAACCGACAGGCCGCGGGCCTTCTTACGGGGGGATCAAGGCCCCACGCAGTGACGCTTGCAGATCTGGTGAGCTACCGTAAATTTATTTCACTATCGAATTAGGTATTATTAATTAAAGGAGTTATCGACGTTCTACGAAAATTTCGTATGCAGGCCCAACAGGCGGTGAAGGAGGAAAGGGCGCCAGAATCGGTCACCATGCACGACGTGTTCCAGCATACGCACAAAAGACGGAAGGACGGGAGCTTCGTCGACGAGAGGGCCAAGGAGACTGATGTAAGTACTTATGTTTATGAGATTTACGTAAGAATTAAAAGTATTCGGACTATAACTTAGGTAAACTTAGGATTCACACTTAACTTAGTGAAACATAGGATTTAGATTACAACTTAGGTAAATCTAATAATATAAACACATTCATTTGATAGGCTGCGTATCGTGAGGCCCTTAGTCGGGCTCAGTTAACTGACACCAAGGATGTCGGTGAAACGACGCCCGCCCGGACGCCCTTTTCTTTGGCCGCTCGCAACGACTTGTTCGTAGATACCGTCGACAGCTTTAAGAAAGGGCTCGTGTACGGAGTTGGCTCCCTAAGGTCGTTGCACATGGCGACACAGATATTTTCACCGACACCGCCTTCTCTCGTGGCCCCGGCAGACGATGATGTTAGGTCGCACCTTACGCAGCTGCACGAGGCGGTGTCGTCCTTGCGGGAGCAATTTTCCACGTACTTTCCGCCTCCGTCTGCTGCTGCCGGTCCGTCTGCTGATGGTGTTGGTCCGTCTTTTACTGGTCCGTCGACTGCTGGTGTCGGTCCTTCTTTCGTGGGTCATCTTTCTTTCAACCCTGATGCCCCTGTGGTACCGCCTACGACTGTGACGTCACTCCTGGATCTCATGTCGCCAGAGCAGCTACGCCGACTTCCGAACAGTGTCTACAACGGCTTGTCGTCGTACCTAGTGGAGGAGTATATTCGTCGGTCGCAGCTGGGATTACCACCACCGGACAATCAACCTCCTCCTTCTTAAAATATTGTATTAAGAAAATTTGGAATATTTCTGAGAGCTTTGGATTAATTGTGCTATAATCGGATTATAGCACCGGATATTATGTTACTCTTCAAGATAATTGATGTTTATTTTCTATTAATTTGGTTTGGTCTGTGATTCTTGGATAATTGGTGTGCATTAAATTCGTATGTGCATATTTGGTCTATGTGATTCTTGGATAATTGGTGTGCATTATATATTTGGTCTATGTGATTGTTGGATAATTGGTGTGCATTATATATTGGTTTGGTTTATGCATATTTTTGTGAACAGGGAAAGTGCTGCTGCAATTTTTTTTTTCCAAAAAATCTCAGTTAGCGACGGACTAGTGACTGTTTAGCGATGGATATTCCCAGTTTCCGACCGATTTTCGACGGATGAGCCGTCGCTAACTGGAGATTTGAAACAGTTTCCAGGTAGCGACGGGTGATCGACGGAATATTCGTCGGCAAGGTTCTGGTGGTATATAGTTCGACAGAATAGCGACGGATTAGCCGTCGCCAAGGCGACTGATAATCAGCCACTAATCAGTCGCTCTCGCGACGGCGTAGCGACGGATAATCCGTCGGTAAGGTTTTGGAAATGCTTGACATTTCTAGAACCATGGCGACGGATAATCAGCCACTAATCAGTCGCTCTGTCGACGGCGTAGCGACGGATTAGAGACGACTATTCAGTCGCCATGGTGCTGAAAATGTCAAGCATTTCCAGAACCTGATCGACGGATTTTTCGTCAGTAAACCGTCGCTAATCCGTCCTTTGTTATCGACGGCGATCGACGGATTAGCGACGGAATGATACACTCTGATACGCTATTACGACGGTTTACCGACGGAACTTTACGTCGCTATTGTCTAAACAGTTCAGTATTTAATACTTGAAATAGACGACAGTCCGTCGAAAAGTAGTCACTAATGCTTCATATTGTGAAGTCGACATGCCGTCGCTAGTCCGTCGCTTGACGACTACGTAGCGACGGACCGTTATTAGCGACGAGCTGATTGCCGACGAATTTTTTTGGCCAAAACCCGTCAGTGATCGGTCACTAATAGAAATTCCCGTCGGACTGGCGACGGATCTGGCCGTCGCTAAATCGACAAATTTTGGTAGTGTGTATATATATATCTATATATATTATATATATATATGACTTTTTTATTTATATTAATTGACATTGCATATATAATTAAAGATTATTATAGTTACGTGGTTAAGAGAGTAATTATTTGGAGGCCACCGTTCAAATTTTAATAAGACATTATTTTTACTTTCAAACTTACTTTTAGATTTGGTAGTTAACAAATGCTAGCCTATCCTGAACTGACCTAAACCAATCACGATCGAAACCCTATCCTAAAATGCTAGGGTTCAACTTGATTATTACTTGTTCCACGATCGATTGTGACATTTTCTATCCCGGCTAGGACCTCACCAAGACCCGGTCTAGACTGACCCAGAACTAGTAAGAACCTGAATATGATCAAGATCCGACCTGACCTGACCTAGCTCAAGTAAGGACTCGAATTCGACATGAATCCAACCCTACTAGAACTTGCATGACCCTGACTTCATATGGACCTGAATCCCCCCCTCCGGCACCTTCGAATCGAGCCGGGCCCACGCGATGTCATGCGATCCAACAGCCAAGAGGCATGGGACTTCCGTGGGGACATTATTTTTAATCTTAATAAGACATTGCACATATAATCAAAGATTACTATAGTTACATGGTTAAGAGAGTAATTATTTGGAGGCCACCATTCAAATCTTAATAAGACAAATTTTTTTTACTGTCAAACTTACTTTTAGATTTGGTACTTATTTAATGCTAGCCTACCCTGAACTGACATAAACCAATCATGATCCAAGCCCTATCCTAAAATGCCGGGGTTCAACTTCACTATTACTTGTTTCATGATCGATTGCAACATTTTCTAACCCGGCTAGGACCTCACCAAGAACCAGTCTAGACTGACCTGGACATAGTAAGGACTTGAATATGATCAAGATCCGACCTGACCTGACTGAGGTCAAGTAAGGACTCGAATTCGACATAAATCCAACCCTACTAGAACTTGTATGACCCTAACTCCATATGGACCTGAACCCAGCCCCTCCCCCCCGGCACCTTCAGATCAAGTGAGACCTACGCACAATGTCGTGCTGTCCAACAGCCAAAAGGCACAGGGCTTCGGTGGGGACATTATTTTTAAACTTAATAAGACATTGTATATATAATCAAAGATTACTATAGTTACATGGTTAAGTGAGTAATTATTTGGAGACCACCGTTCAAATCTTAATAAGACAATATTTTTACTATCAAACTTACTTTTTGATATGGTACTTAACAAATGCTAGCCTACCATGAATTGACCTAAACCAATCACGATCCACGCCCTATCCTAAAATGCTAGGGTTCACTACAAAATTACAGTTAAATAGCGACGAAAATATTCGTTGCTAAACCTAACATTTCCGTTGCTATTTACTATTACCGATGGATAGGGTACATCGTTAGAATTGTTATCGCTAAAAAAATTCGTCGGTAATCCATCGTTGTAGCGACAACTTACCGACGGATTTGGCGACGTAATGTCAGCGATGGATTAGCAACGATTTTTAACCGTCGGGAAATGTGCGACAGCTTTGCGACGCACTAGCAACATATTTTGTGAGCCCACAATTATAAATTTTCCAGTAGGTTACCGACGGATATTTCCATCGGTAAGGTTTCTGATACGCTTTTGGGTATCAGACAACACGTTGCCGACGGAAATATTCGTCGGTAGTTCATCGGTGATCTGCAGAAATCTGTCGGTAGATATCGCTAGTACGTCGGCGAACTACAGCAATCCGTCGATATTCCGTCGCTGGTCCATCGCAGCCTTTGTCATTATTGTCAGAATAATTGGTTCCTGCTATGCTCAAGCATGTTTATATTAATATTATATATATATATAATATAATTATATATATATATATTATAATATATAATATATAGACTAAAACACAAATATATAACATTGAATGAAATTGACTCAAACAAGTATTTTCTCAAACTATGGAGTAACGACAAACTTCTCCAATATAGTACATTTATAAATCCCTCAAATGATACATAAACTCCATAAAGTCAAACAAACTCATCCAGTACAACAAAAATTATACAAAATTCTCGTAGATATCAAACCGCTGGTGGAGGAGGTGGCGGAGGCAGAGGCGGTTGTCCGCACTTATATAATTGTGCCATCAAAACTAATAACCCGTTATAGGTCTTGGGCAGGAATACCGCCTGGAACAATTGTCGGCATGACAAGAGGCGCTGTGGTTGTCACCCTCATTTCCCATATTTTTTCGTATTTTGTATTTATACTCGTATCTGGATTTTGGCATGTTTTTTTATTTTTCTCAACTTGTGGAATTTCGGTATTTCTAGTATTTTGGATTTTTGGCATGGCTCGATTTTATTGGGTTGGTTCGGTTTGGTTCGGTTTTGAGCATTGGATCACCCTAGCCCTATGCTACCCTCATCCCCACCACAACTCCCCCTCTTTATAACTCCACCAACCTCTTCTCTCTTCATAACCACCATTAATTTTCTCTTCTTCTTCCCCTTCCTCCACACAACTCCCCAACCCTTAGGCAAGTGCATCTTGCCACTACATGAGGACCCTCTTTTCTTTGTCTATCTGCTATTTTAGGACATGGAGATCAACATTAGTTCTTGGATTTTTATGATTTGGAGTCTCTGTTGATGTAGATCTAAGTTATTGATATTTTCAGATTTTACACGTTTTGATCCATTTTGGTTGATTTTCTTTGAGTTCTGATGTTTCCATGTGGAAGAGCTTTCAGTTTCACTCCAGTTGGAACTTTGGAAATCCGGATTTGGAGTTCGGATGACCAAGTTATGTTGTTTTGAAGTTTTGGGTTCTGCCATGGTGTTCTTGCTGTTTGGAGAAGACAGTGAGCAGTGTGCAGAGCTTCTTAGCTCACGCACACTGAGCTACGCGCGCACTTTAGCGCTGCATACGCAGGCTTGAGTACGCTTCCTGTTGGAAGCGTGTCTCCTTGAGCGTGCGTGACTTTCACACACTGCTCCCTTGAGCGTGCGTAACTTTCACACACTGCTCCCTGTAGCGTGCGTGACTTTCACACACTGCTCCCTGTAGCGTGCGTGACTTTCACACACTGCTTCCTGTAGCCTGCGTGACTTTCACACGCTGCTCCCTTGAGCGTGCGTGACTCTCACATACGCTGCCCCCTAAGCGTGCGTGACTTTTCACCCACGCTGCCCCTTGAGCGTGCGTGACTTTTCACCTACGCTGCCCCTTTGAGCGTGCGTGACTTTCACACGCTGCTCCCTTGAGCGTGCGTGACTCTCACATACGCTGCCCCTGAGTGTGCGTGACTTTTCACCCACGCTGTCCCTTGAGCGTGCGTGACTTTTCACCTACGCTGCCCCTTTGAGCGTGCGTGACTTTCACATACGCTGCCTTCCTGCGTGCGTGTTATATTGCGTATGCATTCCCCTGCGTGCGTGCTTTTGTGCGTACGCATCCCCTGACCCGTATTTTGATATATTATTAGATATTTTACGCCTTTTGTCATGAACTTGATTTTACTTAATGTGTTTGGAATGACTATTGTACATGGCATGTATGACAAGAACTAGCATAACACGATATTGACCCGTAGTGGTGCACTCCTGACATGACCAACCTGACATGATAGTGGCCCGTCGTGGCGCACTCCTGACAAGTACCCTGACATGATTTATCTTGATAATTTAACTTGACCTGTCTTGACACCGTGGGTGGTTCTTTCTTGCTTGCTTGTTAATCCACTTGTCCAGTCTTGCATCATATCTAGGATGGAACTCCTGAGTACCACGGTTAGGAGTACCTACTAAAATGGATTAAGGTTAATAACTAGAATAATACGGTAGTCATGAAGAGATGACACAGCTACAGGCAATCCCGTTACCTGGGCGCTCTTGGGATCTGTAGCCTGCCGTCGAGTAGGGCACATTTCCAGCGCACCGTCGAGTGTTGCACCCTCTAAGTCACCTAAGGGTACATTTGTCTCCCGGGCGATGTACCCACCTGAATTCAACCCTAATCTTTCGTCCTGGGTAGCCTGGATGGTCTGCAGGGCTTGTGGCTGTGGAACAATCTCACTGCATCTTGTTAGTAATTAGGCCTGTGATAACCCTAGTTAGTTAAAGTAGTAAGCCGTAGGATCTGCTTGGCCGTGATTGATTGAATGAGGTATAACCAGTCTAGTCATGTCTTGATCCCATGTAAGATTGCTTCCTGTCTTGATTTCTTGCATTATTATCTTGCCGATAAATGGTGGGAAACCAAGTTCTGTTCAGATGAAGGGTTACAACCCCGGTCCTTGTTTGGTTTACGGGTTGTAACCTGGCTATCGGAATAGTCCCATGGTTATCTCGTCGTATATCATCCTGACATGTTTTCGTAAGTTTTAGTTTTTAATATTAGATTTTTTGTGCTGATTGCTGGCTTTTGTTCTTATTTCGTGGCCCCCTTGTGGCACTTGCTCTTTCTGGGGTTGACCCAGCTGGTTTTGTGTGGCCAGATTTCGGAGCAGCTCCCGAGGATCTACCAAGCTTCCAGCCCGATGGTGGCGACTAGAAGGAACCCGGGCTACGAGTGGGTTTTGTTTTGTTTCGCTCACTCTATTGTAAATTTATTCTTTTGAGGCGTTTAGCCTACGAGCACCTGTTAGCTCGATGCACTTTTACTTACTGTCTGCCTACGGGCGTGTAACATGATTGACAAATCCTAGGGTTGATCATGTATGACTTAAACTCTTGCTAGTCCTAACATTTTGTACGACTAGCTTCATGATCAGCTGATATATAATATTTGGGACGCCTTTTATTGTATATTTAATGATCATACATCTTGTAATCATATTACTTACTTGTGGTGATTGAGACACTAGGCTTGTTCATGACCATAAGAGACTGTTGGCTTGTAGAAAACCCTCACATATCTAGACAGCCGTGACCGTATATCGAGGTGGGTTCCATTTCAATATACGTAGCTGGCTATGTCTGCCCCCGCTCTCCAGTATTCTGGTTCTGGGACGTGACATGGTTTAAGTGGTGGCCCATGCAGGTCTTGTTAATCAAGAAATGTGAGGGTTTACCGAATAGATGTCTCAATCAGTATTCGCCCTTGATCTTCGCTCGTATTTTCAAATCCCTGAAATTCTTGCCCTGATTACATGCTTGTATCGTTGATCTGTCCTGGTCCTTCCTTATTGTTTTCCTGTGTCGTCTTCCTCAGCGGCATTGTACCTGGTCCTACCGATCGACGAGGTGGAACACGTCCTGTGGATCAGCAGCAACCCGGAGATCAAGTCCAGCATTCCGGGGTAGCCTCCAGAGTGATACCCACTGGAGGAGAGTCACCAGTTCGGCCCGTCCAGCCCGCAGAATCCGATGATGGTACCTTAGTAGGCCTCATCAGAACCCTGATAGCTTCCCAGGATCGTCGAAGCGACGCCCTGCACCAGACAGTTCAAGATGCTTTGACCCGAGGCGGACATCCAGGGAACCAGGCGGCCAACAGCTTCAAGCTCTTGAACCCTCCTTTCTTCGACGGCAGCGAGGATGCGGTTGCCGCGGATGCATGGCTTCAGGATACCGAGGTGATTCTGGAAGCAGCTAGGACACCCGAGAATGAGAAGGTGGCGATGGTATGCCTGTAGTTGTTGGATTTAGCTCACAATTAGTGGGTGGCGTAGGCCATAGGATTATTGGTACCCATTGCTTGGGCAGTATTTAGGGAGAGATTCCAGACGAAGTACTTTGATGCTGTGGCTCGGTACGATCTGCAGACCAGACTTACCAACTTGAAGCAAGGAGGCAGGACGGTCGACAGTTATACGACCGAGTTTTCTAGGCTGAGTAGGTTTGCCCCCACCTTGGTGGCAACCGAGCTCGATAGAGCCCAGCGGTTCCAGCAGGGACTGCATTTGGAGATCTTGTTAGCAGTGGAGCAGTTCGAGCACCAGACGTTCGATGCAGTCTTGAGAGCAGCTAGGAGGCATGAGTACACCTCCCAAAGGATCGTGGATAGGACCGGAAGTAGGAAGCGGTCCCACAGTCAGATGCACCAATCATCAGCTCCAGCCCCGACAGCTAGGGGATTGACCATTGGAACTCTGAGGCGGGCGGCCTCAGTAACGTCGGTTCAGCATTCGACCCCGATGTACCCACAGCAGCAGAAGCAGAAGCAGACTTCCGCGATGGGATGTTCTCATTGCGGTAAGCCAGGATATGTGGTGGCAGACTGTCGCAGGGTGCAGGGATTGTGGGCTTGTGGAGCAGCAGATCATAGAGTTGGAGCTTGCCCGAATAGGGTGGTTCATCAGCATCCAACCCTTCTAGCTCTTCGGTGAGAGGACCGGCCCCAGTACCAGTTCAGCAGCAGCAGTATCAGTCTTCGAGGCCCTTGCCGCCTCAGTCTCAGGCATTCCAGCAACAGCACCCCCAGCAGTATGTGCAGGCCCAAGCTCAGACCCAGAATAGGCAGAGAGGTTTCCAGCAGAGGGGACCCGCAGCCAGAGGACAAGGTCAGGCCATGATGATGGCTATGGAAGAAGAAGTTGCACCAGGTGAGGTAGTGGCAGGTACTATTCTCGTCAACTCCTTTCCAGCTTCGGTATTGTTTGATTCTGGTGCATCGTATTCATTCATGTCTGCATGATTCGCGACACGGATAGGATTGGAGCCTGAGTCATTATCAGTGAGGCTCAATATACTTACTGGTAATGGTCTTGTGGGAGTAGATCGAGTATTTTCCTCGTATCGGATCGTAGTTAGCGGTAGGGAGTTCCCCGCTAGATTCATAGAGTTTCCTATGGCAGACTATGATGTAGTCCTAGGCATGGATTGGTTGAGGAACCAGTATGCTAGGATAGACTGCCATATTGGCAGAGTTGTCTTTAGTATCCCCGACGAGCCAGAGTTTTCGTTTTCCAGAGGCGCAGTGGAGCCGTCTTCCCCAGTATTGCGGATGGCAGTAGCAGCAGTGCAGTTACCCCGGATAGTTGAAGAGTTTCTAGATGTCTTTCCAGAGAAGCTTCCAGGGATGCCGCCAGAGCGAAAGATTGAGTTCACTATAGACTTGATTCCTGGGGCAGCACCAGTGTCAGAGCGAGTCTACAGGATGTCGCCTTCAGAGTTGGAGATTTTATACAAGATAACTGAAGAACTGAGGACCAAGGGATTCATCCGTGCAAGTGGATCGCCTTGGGGGGCCCTGATGCTTCTTGTGAAAAAGAAGGATGGTACGTCCAGGCTATGTGTTGATTATCGTACCTTGAATTCGATGACAATCAAGAACAGATACCCTCTTCCGAGGATAGATGACTTGTTTGATCAGCTCAGAGGGACTTCAGTGTTCTCGAAGATCGACTTGCGGTCAGGATACCACCAGATCAGAGTCAGAGAGCAGGACATCCCGAAGACAGCATTCAGATCAAGGTATGGACATTGGGAGTTCCTTGTTATGCCCTTTGGAGCGACCAATGCGCCGGCAGTATTTATGGACCTCATGAATCACATTTTCATGCCTTACTTGGACCAATTTGTGATCGTGTTCCTAGATGATATCCTGGTCTACAGCAAGAGTGAAGCAGAGCATGCAGCATCTCAGAGTCGTCCTTCAGACGCTTAGGGAGCATCAGTTGTATGCCAAGTTCAGTAAATACGAGTTCTGGCTCGATCGCATTTCGTACTTGGGTCACATCATTACCCGAGGAGGAGTGGAAGTGGATCCCCAGAAGATTGTGGCTATCGAGTCATGGCCGGTACCCAGCTCAGTGGCAGAGGTTCACAGCTTCCTTGGATTGGCCGGCTACTACCGGCAGTTCGTTTCAGATTTCGCAAGGATTTCAGCACCGATGACCCAGTTGACCCGCAAGGATGTGCCATTTGTTTGGACAGCAGAGTGCCAGGAATCATTTGAGAAGTTGAAGCGAGGTTTGATAACGTCTCCAATTCTCACCCTTCCAGATGGGACCGGAGGATTCACAGTTTATTGTGACGCTTCAGGCAGAGGATTGGGGTGTATCTTGATGCAGCATGGGAAGGTAATATCTTTTGCATCACGCCAACTACGTGATCATGAGAAGAATTACCCGACCCACGACTTGAAATTGGCGGCGGTAGTGTTTGCCTTAAAGTTGTGGAGACACTACTTGTACGGAGATAGAGTGGAGATCTTTACTGATCATAAGAGCCTGAAGTATGTTTTCACCCAGAAGGACCTTAATATGCGGCAGAGAAGATGGCTCGAGCTACTGGTGGATTATGATGTGGATTTGCAGTATCATCCCGGGAAGGCCAACGTTGTAGCAGATGCATTGAGCAGGAGAGCCGGAGTTTATTTCCTGACGGCACAACCAGAATTATTGGCAGATCTTCAGAAGATGGGAATTGAAGTGGTTCTTCCCACCAGCGTGGCATTGATGGCTAGTCTACAGGTTCAGTCCAGCATAGTTGAGAGAATCCGGGTGGCACAGTCAGCAGATTCCAAGATCCAGCGACTCAGAGCAGAGTGTGAAGCAGGAAGAAGGCCAGAGTTATGTATCTATGAAGACGGTACCCTTCGGCATGGCACTCGTCTTTGTGTACCTAGTGGAGATATCAGACAGGAAGTCATGGCAGAAGCCCACAGTTCACAATATTCTATTCATCCGGGTGGTACAAAGATGTACCGTGATATTCGTCAGTATTTTTGGTGGAATGGCATGAAGAGGAAGATAGCCCGGTTTGTCTCTCGGTGTTTGGTTTGCCAACAGGTTAAAGCTGAACATCAGAGGCCCGCTGGACTTCTTCAACCCTTGCCGATCCCAGAATGGAAATGGGAGCATATAACCATGGATTTCGTGCCCGGATTGCCCAGATCTCCGGCCGGCAGAGATGCTATTTGGGTAATTGTGGACAGGCTTACGAAGGTAGCACACTTTCTCCCGTTCAGAGTTGGACAGTCGACGGCACAGCTAGCAGAGATGTATCTCAGGCAGATCGTCAGGCTTCACGGTGTGCCAGTCAGCATCACCTCGGACAGGGATTCAAGATTCACATCACACTTTTGGCGCAGCTTGCAGAAGAGTTTGGGGACTCGTCTTCAGTTCAGCTCAGCTTATCACCCGCAGACGGATGGACAATCAGAGCGCACAATCCAGACCCTTGAAGATATGTTGAGATCCTGTACCCTTGACTTCGGTGGTTTATGGGAGAATTATCTGCACCTGGTGGAATTCTCGTACAACAACAGTTATCAGGCCAGTATCCAGATGGCACCCTTCGAGGCTCTTTATGGCAGGAAGTGCAGATCCCCGCTAGCATGGGACGATGTCGGGGAGAGGCAGATGCTCGGACCCGAATTGATTTCCCAGACGGTTGAAGTGGTCAGGAAGGTCAGAGATCACCTCCGAGTTGCCCAGGACCGCCAGCGCCATTGGGTCGATGCTCATCGGCGTCCCTTGGAATTTGCTGTCGGCGACCATGTATTTCTTAGGATCTAACCGCGGCGTCATTCGCTTCGACGTGCGGGGAAAGCTTAGTCTTAGGTATATAGGGCCGTTCGATATTCTAGAGCGAGTAGGAGATGTATCCTATCGTCTCGCTCTCCCGCCGTCGCTAAGTGAGGTACATGATGTATTCCATGTGTCCCAATTACGACGGTATATTCCGGACCCGAGCCACATCCTAGACCATTCGGAATTGGTTGTTGGTACCAACCTTTCGTATGGGGAGAGACCCGTGTCTATTTTGGACCGGAGGGAAAAGAAACTCAAGAACAAGACTATTAAATTAGTCCGTGTTGCTTGGGGTCATCACTCTCTAGGTGAGTCAACGTGGGAGCGTGAGGACGACATCTGATCGCGATATCCCTACATGTTTGACTCGTGAGGTATAATGTCTTTCTTATGCCTTACATTTTCCCTTCCTTGCTTGTATTGTATGATTGTATGATTGGACTGCTTAGTGTAACTTGCCTGTGCTTAGTATAGCTTGTCGTGGCAATCTCTAGCTCCTTGATTAAATTCCGAGGACGGAATTCTTTTAAGGTAGGTAGAGTTGTCACCCTTATTTCCCATATTTTCTCGTATTTTATATTTATACTCGTATCTGGATTTTGGCATGTATTTTTTTTATTTTTCTCAACTTGTGGAATTTCGGTATTTCTCGTATTTTGGGTTTTTGGCATGGCTCGATTTTATTGGGTTGGTTCGGTTTGGTTCGGTTTTGAGCATTGGATCACCCTAGCCCTATGCTACCCCTCATCCCCACCACAACTCCCCCTCTTTATAACTCCACCAACCTCTTCTCTTCTTCATAACCACCATTAATTTTCTTTTCTTCTTCTTCCCCTTCCTCCACACAACTCCCCAACCCTTAGGCAAGTGCATCTTGCCACTACATGAGGACCCTCTTTTCTTTATCTATCTGCTAGTTTAGGACATGGAGATCAACATTAGTTCTTGGATTTTTATGATTTGGAGTCTCTGTTGATGTAGATCTAAGTTATTGATATTTTCGGATTTTACATGTTTTGATCCATTTTGGTTGATTTTCTTTGAGTTCTGATGTTTCCATGTGGAAGAGCTTTCAGTTTCACTCCAGTTGGAACTTTGGAAATCCGGATTTGGAGTTCGGATGACCAAGTTATGTTGTTTTGAAGTTTTGGGTTCTGCCATGGTGTTCTTGCTGTTTGGAGAAGACAGTGAGCAGTGTGCAGAGCTTCTTAGCTCACGCACACTGAGCTACGCGCGTACTTTAGCGCTGCGTACGCAGGCTTGAGTACGCTTCCTGTTGGAAGCGTGTCTCCTTGAGCGTGCGTGACTTTCACACATGCTCCCTTGAGCGTGCGTGACTTTCACACACTGCTCCATGTAGCGTGCGTGACTTTCACACACTGCTCCCTGTAGCGTGCGTGACTTTCACACACTGCTCCCTGTAGCCTGCGTGACTTTCACACGCTGCTCCTTGAGCGTGCGTGACTCTCACATACGCTGCCCCCTGAGCGTGCGTGACTTTTCACCCACGCTGCCCCTTGAGCGTGCGTGACTTTTCACCTACGCTGCCCCTTTGAGCGTGCGTGACTTTCACACGCTGCTCCCTTGAGCGTGCGTGACTCTCACATACGCTGCCCCCTGAGCGTGCGTGACTTTTCACCCATGCTGTCCCTTGAGGTGCGTGACTTTTCACCTACGCTGCCCCTTTGAGCGTGCGTGACTTTCACATACGCTGCCTTCCTGCGTGCGTGTTATATTGCGTATGCATTCCCCCTGCGTGCGTGCTTTTGTGCGTACGCATCCCCTGACCCGTATTTTGATATATTATTAGATATTTTACGCCCATTTTATATCCTTACGCCTTTTGTCATGAACTTGATTTTACTTAATGTGTTTGGAATGACTATTGTACATGGCATGTATAACAAGAACTAGCATAACACGACATTGACCCGTAGTGGTGCACTCCTGACATGACCAACCTGACATGATAGTGGCCCGTCGTGGCGCACTCCTGACAAGTACCTGACATGATTTATCTTGATAATTTAACTTGACCTGTCTTGACACCGTGGGTGGTTCTTTCTTGCTTGCTTGTTAATCCACTTGTCCAGTCTTGCATCATATCTAGGATGGAACTCCTGAGTACCACGGTCAGGAGTACCTACTAAAATGGATTAAGGTTAATAACTAGAATAATACGGTAGTCATGAAGAGATGACACAGCTACAGGCAATCCCGTTACCTGGGCGCTCTTGGGATCTGTAGCCTGCCGTCGAGTAGGGCACATTTCCAGCGCACCGTCGAGTGTTGCACCCTCTAAGTCACCTAAGGGTACATTTGTCTCCCGGGCGATGTACCTACCTGAATTCAACCCTAATCTTTCGTCCTGGGTAGCCTGAATGGTCTGCAGGGCTTGTGGCTGTGGAACAATCTCACTGCATTGTTAGTAATTAGGCCTGTGATAACCCTAGTTAGTTAAAGTAGTAAGCCGTAGGATCTGCTTGGCCGTGATTGATTGAATGAGGTATAACCAGTCTAGTCATGTCTTGATCCCATGTAAGATTGCTTCCTGTCTTGATTTCTTGCATTATTATCTTGCCGATAAATGGTGGGAAACCAAGTTCTGTTCAGATGAAAGGTTACAACCCCGGTCCTTGTTTGGTTTACATGTTGTAACCTGGCTATCGGAATAGTCCCATGGTTATCTCGTCGTATATCCTGACATGTTTTCGTAAGTTTTCGTTTTTAATATTAGATTTTCTGTGCTGATTGCTGGCTTTTGTTCTTATTTCGTGGCCCCCTTGTGGCACTTGCTCTTTCTGGGGTTGATCCAGCTGGTTTGTGTGGCCAGATTTCGGAACAGCTCCCGAGGATCTACCAAGCTTCCAGCCCGATGGTGGCGACTAGAAGGAACCCGGGCTACGAGTGGGTTTTCTGTTTTGTTTCGCTCACTCTATTGTAAATTTATTCTTTTGAGGCGTTTAGCCTACGAGCACCTGTTAGATCGATGATTTACTTACTGTCTGCCTACGGGCTGTAACATGATTGACAAATCCTAGGGTTGATCATGTATGACTTAAACTCTTGCTAGTCCTAACATTTTGTACGACTAGCTTCATGATCAGCTGATAGTAATATTTGGGACGCCTTTATTGTATTTAATGATCATACATCTTGTATTCATATTACTTACTTGTGGTGATTGAGACACTAGGCTTGTTCATGACCATAAGAGACTGTTGGCTTGTAGAAAACCCTCACATATCTAGACAGCCGTGACCGTATATCGAGGTGGGTTCCATTTCAATATACGTAGCTGGCTATGTCTGCCTCCGCTCTCCAGTATTCTGGTTCTGGGACGTGACAGTGGTCGAAGTAGGAGCCGGTGCAGTAGGCGTAGTGGTCGAAGGAGGAGTCAGTGCATGAGACACTGTGGTCGAAGGAGGAGCCGTTGCAGAAGTACCGAGGTCAAAGCAGGAGCCGGTGTAGTGGTAGTAGAAATCAGACTACAAGTGTCTAGAACGTGGGTAACTTGGGTCATCTGACCCTGTAAGGCCACCAAATCTATGTAATCTGCTCCAAACTATAGGTTTCGATAGTAACGCCGGGCTGTGTACCTACAGGGGTAGGTAGAGGTAGAGTTAGAGGATGGGCTCTAGAGTAAACGGACGGCTGTGATGACAACGATTCGGTACGGTACACGCTGCCGCCTTTTCTCTATCGATAGCTTGCCACAAGTCGTTTCTCGTAGCCGACATCGGTGGATGACTAGTTCCAGCGCCCCTCGGTACCCCCAGCAGTACTCCCTCCCTTATCCACTAGACTCTCTGAAGTCTCATACGTCTCCTATATTTACCGGTAAATAAATTCAGAGTTAATATTCTATTTTAGATACTATTGAGTATTGTTATGGTTATGGTCTCATACGTCTCCTATACGTGACTTTGATTTTTATTGTAATTAGGATTATGGTTAGGATATTTAGAGTTAGGACTAATTTAGGTAAAATAAAATAGTTAAGCACAAAGAAGAATGTAAATAGATAGGACTGGGAAAACTTACATAGGCTTTGGTTGTCCGATCATCTACGAGCCTCCCATCATTCTTTCGCTTAACGCTCGAAAACTTTGGAAAAGTCGACGGTGTTCGGGTCTTCGCCTGTCCTGGCGACCTCCTCACACTGTAACAATTAAACAGTAATTAATAACTAAATATTTAAAATTAAATAATTGAAGAAATAACAAGTAAGAATACTCACCATCCGTCGATAATGCTCTAAAATTGGGACAGATCCACCCGTGTGGTGACCACCCTTAGCACGGGCAGCCTTGCCTTCTTGCACTTGGTCTTATAGGCCGGAATGTTCATCTTATTTTTCACTTCCTTCCAAAATTCTTCCTTTAACCACTCCTTACGATGATCTCCAGGGAGTGTAGCCAACACCTTCTGGTCGTTGACCATATCCCTAAACCTTTTTGCTGGCGACAGATTTGGAGCACTTCGGATCGCCTGATCTCTGTGTACCGGCCACTAGTAGAACTTCTACAAATAAAAAGAGAGCAAATATTTAAGAAATATTGTAAACAAAGATGATATTATTTAGGCATATCCTAAGCATATCTAGCCAAATAAATCGTCTATCAAGTGGGATGTCCCCGAAGTTCAAATAGGGACCATGGAATTAATGATGCATCAAGTCGCCCAAATCTCTACTAGCCTGGAGCGGAAAGAACCTGGAATAAGTAAATAATGTACCATTAGAAAATAAAAAATATGAATAAATGTGTATAATAACAATTATATACTTACATCGCTCCATCGGCCCACAGCTCGGGACGAGTGATGCTGGCTGGCCACTCTGGTAGAATATGAAGGTCTGCAAATCCTGGTCTTTGTTATGCCATATCATGTTTCTGCAATATTCGCGGACATATACATCCTCTGTAGCCTCTTTGTGATCGACAAAAACTGCATATATTTGTAGGGGCACAACCTTGCTCGTTCAGTTGATTTTCTTTGCCCCAAATTGGCTTGTACCAGTCCTCGTGATAGAAAATGCATCTATCTTTATCATTGTTCTCCTTGTAGTATAACATGCAACCGTTTCGACAATAATCTATCTTTTTATAGCCTAATCCGAGTTTTTGTATCATCTTCTTCGACTTCTAAAAATTTTCTAGCAAGTTTTTCTCTCCTTTTGGCAGCAACTCTCAAACAAACTGAATTATTCCGTCATAGCATTCCCGTGGTAAGTTAAAATCAGACTTAAGGTTCAATAGCCGCATCACCACCGACAGGATAGAATGAGAATCATAAACCAGACATAACAGAGTATCGGCATGCTTGAACATATCATAGAAATCTTTTGCATCAGGATTCGGATCCTCCGGATCAAAACTTGGACCGACTACATCAAATACCAACTCACGTGCCAAGTTTCGATGTCGATATTCGAAGTGATCTCCGAGAGTAGACTCTCCTAGCTCCGTATTGAAGGAGGACTGATATTGCGGAACCAAAGGTTCTCTTTGAGCCGTCCACTCATTGTAATTCAGTACAAAAGCATTCTTGTAGAGGTGCTCTCTCACGAGATCTACCTCTTTGAATGGTATATTATTACATTTGACACAAGGGTACTTTATGAGCCTCTCGTCCATAAAATAAGATTGGCTACTAGCATATCTTAGAAATTCATCGATGTCCGCCTTGAAATTATCCGTCAAACCAATCTTTCTCTTATGTCGTTGATTGTACATCCACGAACGATCAACTAAGGATCAACTCATTATTTAAACCAATTCTGAATCACATACCATATATTGTAAATATAAGTATTAAAAAATAAATAATAAGAATATTCTAATTAAGTATCTAATTGTAATAACCAACGTTATTTGTATCAGTATCAAAATCGGTACCAGACCATACCTATGAGTATCCGTATCGGATGTATCAGATTGGTAACGATCGTATCGGATTGGTATCGGCCGTATCGGATTGGTATCAACCGTATCCAATAGGTATCGGCCGTATTGGATTGGTATCGGTCGTATCTGATTGCTATCGACCTTATCAGATTGTTATCGGCCTATCCGGAGGTATCAGATGTATTAGATCAGTATCAGCCGTATCTGATAGGTATCGACCGTATCAGATTTGTATCGGCCGAATCGGACCAATTTAGGCCGACACAACAAACTATGTTAATAACTAATTATTATTTACATCCTTTATATATTACATGATTGACAACCCTAGAACACCACCCTAGAGTTAAATAATATTTTGAATAATATCCGAAAAATATTCGGATATCATAATCCAATATTGACGGTTTTGATATCTTAATATCCAAAATATTAGGACATCTGAATCCAATATCATGAATTTTGAATAATTTATGAAAACCCAAAACCCTAGCTAGTGCCATAAATCCAAAACCCTAGCTACTCCATTGTGTCCGTGTTCGTGTCCAAAACCCTAGCTAGAGCCATAATGCATCCAAAACAAAGTATATAAATATATGTTATATAGATATTTTCGTGTCCGTATCCAACACATCATGTATGTTTGTATATGTGTGTGATACAATTTTTCTGTCTGTGTCCGTGTCCAAAAAATTATTAGTATATACAACCCCCAATCCTAATGCAAAGAGGATTAGGTTTAATTACCTGAGGCAGATAAGGAAGCGTCGGGTCATCGAGGCGTCGAATCGTCCGCAGCCACAGGGGACGTCGGAGGTTGGGTCGCCGAGAGAGGAGGGGATTTATGGAGGAGGAGGAGGGGATCGGAGGAGGAGGAGGAGTTCTCAGGTTCGCCGGAGAGGGGTCAGGTCGCCAAGGGAGGAGGAGGGGGTCGGTCGTGGGAGAGATTGGGTGTGGAGGGGTCAGGGTCACAGGGATTTGGGGGGGATTTGGGTAAGAAATTTAGAATGAGAAAGAAAGGGTTACTATTTCACTTTTACTCATGGACAACGATGGAACAGTCTGTCGCTAATCAGTCGATATGTTTATAGCAGCGTACTAGTGACGGATTTAGCGACGTAGATTTATATTATATTTTACATAATATATCAGTAGCTAGTTAGTTGGTATTCCGTAGGTTCAACTTGACTACTACTTGTTCTATGATCGATTGCAACATTTTGTAACTCGGCTAGGACCTCACCAAGACCCGGTCTAGATCGACCCAGACCTAGTAAGGACCTGAATATGATCAAGATCCGACCTGACATGACCTAGGTCAAGTAAGGACTCGAACTCGACATGAATCGAACCCGATTGGAACTTGCATGACCCTGACTCCATATGGACCTGAACCTAGCCCCCATCCGGCACCTTCGAATCGAGCAGGGCTCACGCGATGCCGTGTGATCCAACTGCCAAGAGGCATGAGGCTTCGACGGGGACATTATTTTTAATCTTAATAAGACATTATATATATAATCAAAGATTACCATAGTTACATGGTTAATAGAGTAATTATTTGTGTTGGCAACGAAGCACGAAAACTGTTCTCTCAAACCAGAGAGCCCTGCGAGAGAACCAAGCAAAAGCACACAAACCAAATATGCCAAACATAAATCGCAGATAGAAATTTTTTTTACGTGGGAAACCGAGATGAGAAAAACCACGGGACAATCGGAGTCCAACCCTAAGAACCTCCATTAGTGGAATAAAAAGAATATACCCTCTATAAGATCCTTCCGATCCTACACGGATCACCACAACTCACTAGTACAGAAAATAGATTACAACCACGAACATAAAGACAACGAAAAATATCCAAAATTGATCTCCTTCTCCGAAACGGCCTCCAATCATTCTTTCTCCTTCCCAAAGTTGCACAAGCACTCTTACCACATTTTCTTTCTTCTCTTTTTTTATTTTTTTTCCAACTTGCATGCATCAACCTTTTATAAACCCTTGCATGAATAAGGGTTACTATATTGGAAATCTATACATGGAAGGCCAATATATACGAAAAATTACAATACATATCAATCATAAATTTAATGAAAATTCAATCATAATTGGCTTACCATAATTGGTAGTCCAATTTTATGGAAAGTCATTATATGAAAGATCCAATCATAAATATATGATCAAAATAAATATGGAAATTCAATCATATATTTGCTTATCATATTTGTTCTAAAATAGGCGATCGATGAACTCCCAGAGCTTCTACGACACACGGATGGCGCTCATCACACTCTGGAGTATTCTCCATATAGGTTGGGAATCCCACCCACTCCAACTAATCTTTCCTTCACAACTAAGTGGAGGAACGCATCATCCCGAAGATCCGCCTACAGTACTCAAACTTCTTCCTTGGTAGAACCTTCGTACTCATGTCCTCCATTATCATCAGTAGGGACCTTCTCAAGCATCACGTCCTTCTTCTCAACCACATCACGTATCCAATGATACCAAGTCTCAATGTGCTTGGACCGACTATAAAATGTCTGGTTCTTCACAAGATGAATGGCACTCTAGCTATCGCAAAGTAAAGTATACTGCTCTTATTTTAGTGCCACTTCCTGTAGCAACTTCTTCATCCTTAACAACTCCTTGCAAGCCTCTGTCACCGCAATGTACTTTGCCTTTGTCGTCGACAAGACAACATACTTCTGTAACTGCGACTGCCACGATACCGCTCCACCAGCAAACATCATCACATAGCCCGAAGTCGATCGTCTTGTGTCTACATCTCCAGCCATATCGACGTCGGTATACCCAACCAGCTTTGGCTCGTCACCACCAAAAGAAAGTCTCCAATCAGCAGTGTCCTGAAGGTATCGTAGGATCCACTTGACCGCACTCCAATGTACCCTTCCAAGATTGAAAAGATACCTACTAACTGTACCAACTGCGTGAGCGATGTCTAGCCTTGTACACACCATAGCATACATGAGACTCTCCACAGCTGAAGCATACGGAACCCTCTCCATATCTTCTTTCTCGTCCTTGGTAAATGGATATTGTTCCTCAGTTAACTTAAAGTAAGCCGTAAGGGGGTTACTCATTTTCTTTGACCCGTCCATCCCAAAATGCTAAAGTACCCGGAGAATGTACTTCTTTTGGGACAAGTGTAGCAGCTTGGACTCTTTTTCTCGGCTTATTTCTATCCCAAGAATAGTCTTCATTGCGCCCAAATCTTTTATAGAGAAGGTCGCGCCCATTTGGCGCTTCAACTCTGGTATCCTAGTGGCATTCCAACCCACTAGTAGCATATCATCAACATAGAGCAGTAAAATGATACAATCATCCTCGACAAAGTACCTGACGAATACACAGTAATCCGACGTCGTCCGTGCATAACCATGTTCCTCCCATAAATGACTCGAACTTCCTGTACCACTTCCTCGGAGCCTGCTTTAGACCATACAAGCTCTTTCTCAACCGGTAGACCAAATGTGACGTGTCCTTCTCACAGAAACCATTTGGCTGCTCCATGTACAACTCCTCCTCAAGATCACCATAGAGGAATGTTGTCTTCACGTCCATCTGCTCGACCTCCAAGTCAAAATTGGCTGCCAATACTAGCACCACCGAATAGACGACTGCTTGATGGCAAAAAGATCTTATCATAATCTACGCCATTCTATTGATCGTAGCCTTTAACTACCAGCCTCGCTTTGTATCAAGGCGAGTAGTATCATCTGTCTGCTTCACTCGGAACATCCATCGATTTCTCAAAGCCTTCTTGCCCTTTGGCAACCGCACCAGATCATAAATGGAGTTGGCCTATAAGGAACTCATCTTCTCCTGTATAGCCTCCATCCACTCGTGCCTATGTTTGTCGTCCATAGCCTCTACAAAACTTTCAGGCTCTCCCCCATCAGTCATCAGCACGTACTTACCCTGTGAGTATCTCGTAGATGGTCAACGCCCTCTGTCGCTCCTTCCCAATAGAGCAACTGGTGTTGACTGTATATTAACATCCTTCTCCCTTTCAGGAACTAACTTTCCGGTATGCTCATCCTCCTGAGGGTTATCTTGACTACCATCAGCAGGCTGATTATCAAGGTTGGAAGCAACTCCATATACTGGCTCTCCCATAACTGGATCCTCTCTGATATCCTCTGTAAACTATACAAAGCAAAATGACTCTAACTCAGACAATTCCTCAGCCTCAGAAGGCATCTCGGAATCCTGGATGTTGGTCATGGTCTGATCCTTGACGAATACCACGTCTCTGCTTCTGTAGAGCTTTCTTCCATGGGATCGTAGAGTCTATACCCAAACTCATCTCGACCATAGCCAAGAAAGATGCATCGCCTCGTCTTCGGCTTAGTTTGGATCTCTCGTCCTTCGATACATGCACGAAGGCCTTACAACTAAACACTCACAGGTGATTGTATGACGGTTCTTTGCCATACCAAACTTTGTTAGGCACATCATCCTGCAAAGGAGTACTAGGAGATAAATTAATAGTATAAGCAGCAGTGTAAAGAGTCCCATCCTAATAATTGTCCAGTAAGTTTGCCTCTGATAGCAAATATTGTACCCTCTTCATCAGTGTCATGTTCATTTGTTCTGCTACACCATTGAGCTGAGGTGTCTTGGAAAGAGTCTTCTGGTATCGTATCCCTTGCTCTTTGTAACAAGCATCAAAGAAACTAATGTACTCGTCGCCATTGTCGGACGGAACATATAGTAGCTTCTTATCCGTCTCCCTTTCAACAGAGGTCTGAAAGTCTTTGAAAGTGGACAACACCTGATCCTTAGTCTTTAAGGCATAGACCCGAATCTTTCTAGAATAATCATTAATAAACGTCACAAAATAAAAAGCACCACCAATGGATTTTACCTTAATAGGACCGCGAACATCCGAGTGAATCAACTCGAGCAACGCCAGCTTTCTCGAACTTGGGTGACATTAGAAAGACACCCTATTTTGCTTTCCCGCCAAACAGTGCATGCATCTTTCCAATTTTGTAAACTTTGGCCCTAGAATCACCTTCCTATTCACTAAGTAGCCTATTTCCTTCTCGCTGATACGGCTAAGCCGTCTATGCCACAACTCGGTAGACGCATCGGTAGCTGCGTTCACCTCATACGCTCCATGTGTGCTCCATTCCATATAATAGAGTCCTGACTTCTTGCTTCCTCTGGCAACCACCATCGAACCTCTGGAAAGCTTCCACTGACCGTTCCCGAAGAGACTGAAGAAACCCTCGTCATCCAATCTTTCAACCGACACAGGTTAAAACGAATATCAGGGACATGATGGACATCTTTAAGAACAAGAATTGTACCCGTCTGCATCCTCAAATGCATATCTCCAATGGCAACTGCCTTTGACACATCTCTATTGTCCATCTTCAATACTCTACAGTTACATGTCCTGTAAGTGGCAAATAGTGCCCTATTGTGAGATACGTGCGCTGAAGCACCTGAGTCCACCAGCCAAGAATTATCATCGTAGGCGAGGTTCATAACAACCTCATCACCTACGATGATCACATTGCCTCCATGTGTCGAGGCCGTCGTTATAGTGTTCTCACTTCTTTTTTCTTTGTCGCCCTTCTTCTCTCTTTTTCAAGCGAAATAGTTTCGCTTGATATGGCCCTCTTGCCATAATGTTAACACTCTGAGTCCTTGTACCGACTCTTAGACTTGCCTCTGCTCTTGTCTCTACAATCACCTGCAACCTGCTTTTGCTCTTTCTTCAGCTCTCTGAAACTAGCACCTCCGAGTGGGATGTGGATGAAGTGCCCTAGGAACGTCTCTGCATCTCTTTATTCAGTACCCTACTTTTGGCAAACTCTAGATTGACCATGCCTTTCAGAGCAGAAGCGATCATAGATGCTCGTACGGTCTTCTACGAGTCTGGCAATGTACATAGCAACCAAAGTCCCTGAACCTCATCGTCGAACTTGACTCCCATCGAGGATAGCTGGTCAACTATGCCCTGGAACTCACTCAAGTGATCCGTAATATATGCACCATCTTTGTACCGCAGACCTATCATCATCCGGATCAGGAACAGTTTGTTTACCTTGATATTTTTTGCGTACACAGATTCCAGCTTCTTCCACAGCGTCTTTGCATGCTCAATATTTACAACATGGTTATACACGTTCTCGTCAGCAAACTATTGCATGTACCTGTTGGTCCATAGGTCATGGTCAAACCTGATTTTAATACTTGATCAAACTCTGTCTCGATATAAATGCAAGTCAACTCAGATGTTTACCTACGACGTTTTGGACACTGCTCAACAATGGATCTCTACTTTGTTCAAGACTGAAGCCGTTTGCCACTCCAAGTGTACTTTCTGTTAAGCAATGTAATTTTTCATTTTATTGAGTCTAGGAATACATTGTACACCGAGTCATACTGGCAAATAGGCTATCCGAAAACGTTTTTCAAAACCATCATATTCTTTTACAAATGACCTACGTTTTTGAAAAATATTCTTTTTACAAAAAGCTTCTGAAGGATTTGTCAAAAAGCCAAAAATTGATTTTCTCCAAAATGAACTGGCAAAACCCCAGCAGAACTAGGCCAGAGTTCGGCCATTTGGAACGTTAGTGAACGTTGGATTTTTGAACTTGGTCATCCTTCAGTTGCGGTTTGTTACAAAGAGTTCTGTCCGAATTCTGTCCGAATTCTGTCAGAGTTCTGTCTTTGGAAAAACTATAAATAGAGAAGTATTTCGATCATTTCAGATCACCAATTCACTTTCAATCTCTTCTCTTCCCATGCTTACATTCTTCCAAAGAGTTCTTAAAAGCTTTCATTTTTAAATCTCAAGCCAGTTACAATCCTCTAGTCGATTTGCCAGTGCGGTACGGTCTAGAAGTTTCAGAGCGATTGTAATCAGAGGCTTGATAGAAGATACAACTCTTCACAATTGAAGTTGGTCGAGTTCTTCGTATCAAAGCTCGCGTCTGTAGAAGTTGTAAGGACTTCGTATGAAAACTTGCGGAATTTTCCAATAGTGGATTCAACTAGAAGCTAGAGTTCTTCCGACTGGACTAGTCCTCACAGGAGGGAAACCAGTATAAATCTCGGTGTTTGCGTTTGCCTTCTGATCACTTTTAATTTCTGTCATTTACTTTTGTGATTATTATTATATCTATGATCTAACTGCTAACAAGTTTTTAATTAGCAATATTCCGCTGCCTACTCTATTCACCCCCCCTCTAGAGTATTCTGCTTTACGATTTCGTTCCTACAATTGGTATCAGAGCGGGTTATACAGGTAAAATAAGGTAAAATTGTAGTTATGTTCAATTTTTATATAGATCACAGTATTACACATGGCAACTGTGAAATTCACAAGTGAAGGCCAAGCCACAAACAAACCTCCACTGTTTGACGGCACAAACTACACCTATTGGAAAACATGTATGAGTTTCTTTCTGAAATCTCTTGATTTTGACTTATGGTCTATAGTTATTGATGGCTATAAAAAGCCACCTCGTATTAATGTTGATGGTGTTTTAGTTAAAAAATCCCATGACAAATATACAGAGGAAGAAAAGAAAAAGGCCAGTCTTGACGCACGTGCTATTAACGCTTTATTTTGTGCTTTAGACAGAACTGAATTCAACAGGATGTCTACTTGCACAACATCAAATGAAGTGTGAAAACTTCTCGAAGTAACCCACGAAGGAACAACACAAGTCAAGGAGTCAAAGATCAGCAGACTTACTCAGGAGTATGAGGCGTTCAAAATGAAGCCAAGTGAATCAGTCACTCAGATGTTTACAAGATTCTTGGATATTGTAAATCCTCTGTCTTCACTAGGCAAGGATTACAGTAACCATGAGAAGATTCACAAATTTCTACGAGCCCTTACAAAGAACTGGATTCCAAAGGCTACTGCAATCATTGAAGGGAACGACCTCTCAACAATGTCGCTAGAAACACTCATGGGTAAGCTACTCACTCACGAGTTAGAACTTCAAGACTTTGAAGATGCTACACCAAAGGAGAAGTCATAAAAGATGATCGCTCTCAAGGCTCAGCATAGAAGAACCATCGAAGATGATTTCGACGACAGCGACTCTGACTCTGAAGATCAAGCTCTTTTGGTAAGAAAATTCAAGAAGTTTATGAGATTTAACAGGAAAATAAAAGACAGCAACAACAACAACAACGAGGAAGATCCTATTTGCTACGGATGCAAGAAGAAATGACACATGAAGAAAGACTGTCCAACAGCATCATTATCAAAGAAAAACAACAAATATGACAAAGGCTACCTGAAGAAATCGACATCAAGAAAGTACGCCAACACAAGCATATGGCATAAAAGTGAAGCCAGCGACTCAGAAGATGAACAATCAGATGATGCTGCAAATGTGTGCTTGATGGCTTGCGATCAGGTAATCACTAATCCTCTATTTGACCCTTATGATGATTTCACCTTTGAGCAACTAGGAGAGGCTTTCAGTGAACTGTTAGATGATTACAGGAAACTGCGTAGCAAATATGAAACCTCTAAGAAGGTACTCAAAGAGTACAAAGGTGAAATAGGAAGACTTACCGACCTACTAGATCATGTTAGAGATAGTGACTCTTCAAATGAGTCTGGTGAGCTTTCTTCTATTAAATTGTTGTTACACGAGACTGTTAAGCTATCCGAAGAAAAAGACCAAACTATTATCCAGTTAAAGGAAGACCTATCTAAGGAGAGAAAGAGTCTCCAGTGTACACAGGTCAGATTAGAATCTCTCACATCTGACTATACTAGATTATATGATACTTCCAAAAAGTTGGAAATTAGTTTAGGAAAACGGCCTGAAGTTGCTGCTTCCTATTCTAACACGTGTCAATTACCAAATCATCGGAACACGCCCAACACTGTCAGACCCAACCATACCAAGACTATGCCCAAGAAGACTAATAGGCATGCATTCTTCTATACTAGAAAACCAAAACCTACCAATCATGCACCTTATACTACTTTCAACACTCAACATGCTAAATGTCATTATTGTGGCCTCATTGGTCATATATCTTCTGCATGTAGAATCAGAAAGTTAGTAGATTTAAATATTTATGTATGGATACCGAAAACTAACCAGTCAGGACCCTACAAGAAATGGGTACCAAAAGTTTCATCTGTAAATTATTTTGTAGGTGGGACGCCCTTCACATGCTAGGAGCAAATGGATCCTCGACAGCGGTTGCTCATGGCACATGACCGGTGACGCTTCATTATTTGCAACACTGTCGAAGAGGAATAAAGAAGGATACGTCTCCTTCGGTAATAATTTGAGAGGGTACATAATCGGTATCGGTGACATTGGTAAGGCTCCCTATCTAGTGACTAAAGATGTTTGTCTTGTTACCGAGTTAAAATATAATCTGCTCAGCATAAGCCATTTAGCTGATCACGGTTATGGTATTAACTTCGTAAAAGATAAATGTACTATAATTGATAGTTCAACTGGTAGTACTATATTTGAAGGTATTAGGGAAGACAATATATATGTATTCTATTTGTTGGAAGATGCTAACACAGCAGGTAGATGTTTGATGGCCAAAAGCATTGAGAGTCAACTATGGCATATGAGACTCGGTCATGCAAACATGGATACAATTTCAAGATTATCTACGAAGAAGTTGGTACGCGGCTTACCGGATATCTCTTTCAAGAAGGATACGGTATGTAGTGAATGTGAAAAGAATAAAGCTACCAAATCCGTATTCAAATCCAAGAACGCTGTAAGTACCACTAGACCTTTACAATTGTTGTATATGGACTTATTTGGATCCAGCAGAATTGCTAGTCTAGGTGGTAAGTTATATGCATTTGTCATTATTGATGACTTCTCTAGATATACATGGGTTTATTTTCTTGCACGCAAGAATGATGCATTATCAGAATTCGTCACCTTTTGCAAGAAAGTACAGAATAAAAAAGGGTTCATGATTACTCGCATTCGTAGTGATCATGGCGACGAATTTGAGAATGCAGAATTCAAGCAATTTTGTGACACACACGGTTATTTACATGAATTCTCTTACCCTAGGACTCCGCAACAAAATGGAGTTGTGGAACGTAAGAACAGAACTCTATCTGAAATGGCTAGAGTTATGTTAAACCAGTTTAGTCTACCTAGATACTTATGGGCTGAAGCTGTAAATACAGCATGCTATATTCTCAATAGGGTTCTAATTCGACCTATATCGAAGAAGACTCCCTATGAATTATGGTTTGATAGAACACCAAATGTTTCTTATTTTAAAATCTTTGGTTGTAAATACTTTAATCTTAATACTAAAGATAATTTGAGTAAATTTGATGAAAAGGCCGATGAAGGTACATTCACTACTAAAATATCATCAAATAGCGACGTATATTAGCGACGGCAAGAAATTACGTCGCCAGTAGCGACACCTATATAAGCACGTCGCAGAACGTCGCTCACCAGCGACGTTCTGCGACATCAGTTTTTTACGTCGTTGAATAGCGACGTTCCGCGACATAATACAAATATATGTCGCCACAGTACGACGTTTAGCGACGTCATAAAGTAACGTCGCTAATTTATTTTACTTAGGGCACGCCACTGCCTTCTTTCCCCCCACTCTCACTCGAAAATCCTAAAATTCTCATTTTCTTCCGCCCCCAACCCCTCCGGCGACTCCCTCCCCCTCTGCGACTCCTTCCCACCTCCGGTGACCCACTCCCCCCCCCCGGCGACTCCCTTCCCCTCCGGTGAGCTTCTCCTCCTCGAGATCCTCTCCTCCTCGAGCCCCTCCTCCCCCAATCCGAGCCCCTCCTCCTCTTCCTCAGGTAAACCCTAACCTAACTCCTCTCTTTCCTCCTCCTCCTCTCCCACGGACACACACACACACACGGACACACACGGACACGGACACGGACACACACACACAGACACAGACACACACACATACATACACGGACACTGACACACACACACACACACACACAGACACAGACACAGACACACATACACACACGGACACGGATACGGACACACACACACACACACATACACACACGGACACGGACACTGACACACACACACACACATATACACACGGACACTGACACACACACACACAGACACAGACACATGCACACACACACATACACAGATTTATTCTTAGTTTAAATGGTTTAAATTATGATTTAAATGCTAGATTTGATTCCTAGACATGTTTTTAATATATGTTAGTTGATATTTACATTGAGAATGGGTCGTTGAAAGGGAGTGTTTTTAATCTATGTTTTTAATCTATGTTAGTTGATATTTACATTGAGAATGCTTTAATCTATGTTACTTCAATTCCAAATTTTTTGGATTTCCTAGACATGTTTTTAATATATGTTATTTGATATTTACTTAGGACACAGCGTTTCGTTTTAATATATGTTAGTTGATATTTACTTATAGGAGTATGTAATGTTGTGTGAAATGAACTGATTTCCTTTCTTTTCCTTTCCTATTTGACTGAACACAGTAAATCCCCTTACTATCCAGATTGGACTGACCTATAGTTCATATCACTCACTCACTCACTCACTCTTGCCTAGGTACACACACGCATATAGCCTAATACAAGCATGTTAGCCTCCCTCATATACACGTATATGTGACTGTCACATGTAACAGTCAACACACTCACCCCCCATTCACATGTGCATGTACACACACCACCCACTCTCTACTTCTCTCTCTCTATATATATATGTTTGATAGATGGTATTGTATACATATATACATAACTATATCATGTAACTCATATGTGATATAGGCATATAGCCTATGTTAGAGTGTCTAAATATATGAATGCATGAAAGTTGCCTTGTCTTGTAATATAGGCATATAGTATATACATGCCTATATATATATATTATATGTATATATTTATATAGATATTACTTGTGTGTATGAGATAGCTTGAGTTGACTTTGGTCATTATTGGTACTTGAATTGATCGGAACAAAGACCCCCAATGTCGGTATCGGTCAATATTTGGTATCGGTCGGTATCGGATCGGAACATGCCAAACCGTATCGGTATCGGCCGTATCGGATCGGTATCGGCCGATACTTTAAAATTATATGAAATAGTAGTCACCCCCAAGCTTGACTATTTTTACTGAAAGTCAAAGTAGAGTAAACATCTGACCTACATTGGACTAAAAGTTGACAAAGTCAACTATAGGTCAACCCTTGACCTAGTTTGACCTTGTTTGACTTTGTTTGACTTAGCCTTGTTTGACTTTGTTGTCTTCATGTTTGTTAAATGACACCCAGATACTAGTTTTAGTTGTTTAAATGACACCCAGATACTAGTTTTAGTTTCAGTTTGCTTTGGTAACTCACTATTGCTCATTACTTGGTACTAGTTTTAGTTGATTGTGTTTTTTAAGACTAAACAAATGACACCCATATATTACTTGTGTGTATGAGATAGCTTGAGTTGACTCTGGTCATTATTGATACTTGAATTATAGGTTAGGCTTGTATAGCCTTGAATGGTGTGTGCTAGCTAGTATTGGGATACCAATAGCGATAAGGTAAAGGGTACCTTTGTTTGACTTAGCTTGACCTTGTTTGACTTAGTACAACCTAGTTTGACCTAGATTGCATATCATTGTTATTAGTAACTGACCGCTACTAATGTGTGTCCCATAATAAGACATAATATACGAATTTGTGCCTGTTGGATAATGTGTGTCCATCTTTGCAGAATTATTTCCAAATGGATATGAATTACTACTTGCGGAATCGTTCATGGATGTACAATCGTCGTCCTGATGATATGTGTGGTGTGCGGGATGAATACATAGCGGGAGTAGAGCAGTTCCTGCAGTTTGCTAAGGCGTTCTCTCAGTACATGGACGGCACCAAAATTAAGTGTCCGTGTGTGAAATGTCATAACGTGAAATATTATCCAGAAGTGGAAGTGACATATCATTTGTACTCGAGGGGTTTCACGCCTAATTACTATCAGTGGACCGCACACGGAGAACTTATGTCTTTAGCATCAGAGCCGGAGCCTTATGTTGAGCCGTATATGCATGCGGGACCTAATTTTGTTTCAGATAATCATGCATACGACGACGGGTGCGTGAACATGGTTTTCGACACTGCGGGGCCTAGTTTCGTTTATGATGCACCTGAGGAGGCACCGAACGCCGATGCTGCACAGTTCATGGAGTTGTTGGAGAATGCAAGGACTCCATTGTATCCTGGTTGTGAGGATCATTCACCGTTGGAGGTAGTTACAAGACTGTTGAGCATTAAGTCAGATTTTAACATGTCGCAAAAATGCTACAACCGAGTGTTGGAGTTGATTATAGAGATCTTGCCGGCGGGTGCTAAGTTGCCTAAAGACTTCTACCGGTCTAAGAGGATGGTGAGATCGCTCTGGATGGGATACGAGAAAATCGATTCCTGTCGCAATGGGTGCATGTTGTACTACAAAGACGACAAGGACGCAGATGTGTACAGATTTTGTGGTGCTGATCGCTATAAGACAACTAGTACAGGAAGGTCTACCGGTGCAAGAAGATCGACCGATTCAATGCACTAGTTGCCTTTAACGCCGCGGTTGCAAAGATTATTTATGGTGAAAGAGACGGCCGAAAATATGAGTTGGCACATGCGAGAACAGATTGAAGGAGTGTTGGATCACCTATCCGACGGAGAAGCGTGGAAGCACTTTGATCGAGTGTATCCAGATTTTGCTTCAGATCCGCGAAATGTCAGGTTGGGACTATCTTCTGACGGTTTTACTCCTTTTGGTCTTTCGGGATCCCAGTATTCGTGCTGGCCTGTGATTGTCACTCCGTATAACCTACCGCCTTGGATGTGCATGAAGACTCAGTACATATTTCTAACCGTTATAATTCCTGGTCCGAACAATCCCAAGAGGAACATTGACGTGTACTTACAGCCTTTGATAGATGAGTTGAATCAGTTATGGGAAGTAGGCGCTAACACGTACGATGTTTCCAGGAAGCAGAATTTTCAGATGAAGGCAACCCTTATGTGGACCATCAATGACTTTTCGGCCTATGGAATGTTATCTGGATGGAGCACTCATGGCCGTCTCTCATGTCCGTATTGCATGGACCGTAGTAAGGCTTTCCGCTTGAAACACGACGGAAAACCGTGCTTCTTTGATTGTCATCGGCAATTTCTGCCAAAAGATCATCCGTTCAGAAGGAACAGGAATGCTTTCCGTACCGGCGTTGTAGAGAAGGGTGATCCACCGCCAAGGTGGTGCGGAGCCACGATATGGGAGGAGGTTAAAGATTTTCCAAGTGCTATAGAAGATCCTACAACTGGGTACAAGTGCGATGGATTTGGTAGAGTTCATAACTGGACAAAGAGGAGCATATTCTGGGATCTGCCATATTGGAGTACCAATCTGATCAGACATAATCTTGATGTCATGCATATTGAGAAGAATGTGTTTGATAACATAATTAATACTGTGATGGACGTAAAGGGAAAAACGAAAGACAATCCCAAGGCCAGGTTGGACTTAGAAAAAATATACAAACGCCCTGCGTTGCATTTGATACAGCAGAATGGAAAACAGTTCCTGTCGAAGTCAATTTTCTCGCTGGACAAGGAGGATAAAGTGAGACTTTGTCGGTGGATCCAGGGCCTAAAATTTCCAGACGGATATGTGTCAAATCTGAGAAGATGTGTCGATCCGAAGGAAAACAAATTGACGGGTATGAAGAGCCACGGTTGTCACATATTCATGGAGAGGTTAATTCCGATTGTATTTCGGGAATTCTTACCGCAGGCAGTTTGGGATCCATTGACGGAGCTTAGCATATTCTTCAGGGATCTTTGTTCTAAGAAATTGCTCGTTGATCGTCTAGAAAAGCAAGAGAAGGACATTACGGTAACACTATGCAAGCTAGAGAGGGTGTTTCCTCCTGGATTCTTCGACTCTATGGAGCATTTACCGATTCATCTATCCTATGAGGCACGTGTTGGTGGACCCGTCGAATATCGATGGATGTACCCGTTCGAGCGACATTTGAATCACCTAAAAAGAAAGGTGAAAAATAAGGCACGGGTCGAGGGTTCTATTTGTGAAGCCTATGTTCTCGAGGAGATTACAAACTTTTGTTCGATGTATTTCAAGCCTTATGTTGCAACTAATAGAACGAGAGCTTCCAGAAATGACGAGGGAGATCATGAAAGTAATGATACAATACTGAAGGTATTCAATGCTCCAGGAAAGCCATCGGGTAAGATGAAAAAGAGATATCTGAACGATGATGAGCTAAGGGCTGCTCAGGTGTATGTATTACTCAACTGCGACGAGGAGGAAGTAGAGAAACTGGAGGGGTAAGTAATTAATACGTCTATATTATTTTAATAGTGTTAATTATTATACTATTACATTAATTGAACGATGTTGTTTTCAGTATATTTAATGATGATGTGAGATCGGATAGGCCACACATAACAGAAGAATAACTAGAACAAGAAATGAGGCATTATTTTCCATCATGGTTGAGTGCATATGTAAGACTTGAGAACTCTGTAATTACCTTTTTGTATATGCACTTGATTGAGAATGAGCTTAATTGCTTCTTTCGTGGTATTTAGGTCGATCGTCCATACGCAAGACTTGAGAATGAGTCTATTAGAACGCTAGCCAAGGGACCAATTTATGCTGCAAAAATATAGCCAAGCTACTGTGTTAATGGGTTTAGGTTCAAGTCAACAACTTGCCCGATCAGAGACAACTTTGTGGATCTCGATTCCACCAAAAACAGCTGTTTGTGTATCAGATCTTCGAACTACAAAGATGTTGATGCGGGCAACGATTTCTATGGCGTGTTACGGGAGATCGTGGAGCTGACATATAGTTATGGAATAGAGCCTGCTAAGATTGTGTTATTCAGGTGTGATTGGTTCGATCCGATTGAAGGTCAAGGTTGGAAAGTAGACAAGCACGGTCTTGTTGATATAAACTATCGGCGTCGATATCAAGCCTATGAACCATTTGTCCTATCAAGTCAGGCTCAGCTCATGTACTTCACAAGTTATCCTAAACGGAAAACAACAAGGTCGGACTGGTGGGTAGTATGCAAGACCAAAGCTAGAAATACCTTTGAGGTTGACGATATAGCTTATCAACAGGATGAACTACCTCTTGTAATAAATATTATAGAAGTGGACACGACGGAAGTTCCCTATTACACATCTAATTGTGTAAAAGAAGTAGAATTATCTGAAGAGGAAGATGCAGATGAAAGTGAAGATGTAGAGCAGAAAGAAGAAGAAGAAGAAGAAGAAGAAGTAGATGAGCTAAACGAACTAGATGAATTTTCAGAAGAGGATTAAATCTGTACGTTTGTTTTATCATCATATTTGACACTTTAGTGACACTTCTATCATATAAATCTGTGACACTTCAGTGACACTTTATTGACACTTTTATTGACACTTCTGTGACACTTCTGTGATGTCTATCATATAAATATATTTTTTTGTTTTATTGTCATATGTTTTATTGTCAGGTATGACTAGACCATCTGGACGACGCAGAGGATTATATATTAGGCAGCCCCGTCAGCCTCGGGCTGGGGATGGAGAGGGCAGTTCCGTACCCTCATCCTCATCTCCGAGTACGCCAGTGTACCGTTCTGTTCCCGGTCCATTACCGGGACAGGGCAGTTCTAGCAGGTTGGCGACTCCTTCCTCGTCGTCCAGCCTTCCTGATCCCGCGTCCAGCATCCCTGATCCCCCGTCCAGCATTCCTACTGTCGACGGCTCTATGGAGGGAGCCCACGCCGATCATATGGAGGACGGCGATCAGACTGATCCTGCCCAGGCAGGAGGTGAGAGCGACCCTCCATGCGCTCCCCCGGGCGAGACGCGTATGGAGATTTGGACGGACGGGCCTATGAAGTAAGTTAATTAATTATTATATATTTCTCAAATGATTATATGTACATATATATTCATGAAAAATTATTATTGTATAGATATCGGCCTTCTGCAGTACAGAGACAGCTGGAGACATTTGTGAGGCAGAACTATGGTGGGCCTTGGCTCAACTACTCAGATGCTCCCGCAGATAGGAAGGCCTTTTGGTTCGCCCACTTCAAGGTAAAAAATTTGTTTATTTTTAAATTTTAATAATCATTTGTGTATATTATACAACTTTTGTATTTTACTTCTTGTAGAGGACCTATTTCTATCCACCACACCGGGCGACGAGGATCGAGGGCCAATTTTCTGCCGTCATAGCTAAGCTCATCCGTGATGCAATCGACGACCAGAAGCGTCGTGATCGCTCCGGACAGCCGATCCAGTGTTGGATTACGCCAGAGCAGTGGACTGCGATGAAGGCTAGATTCAGCGAGCCCAAGTACCATGAGCGGTCTGAGAAGGCCAAGGTGGCGCGATCGAGCGTCGGTAAGTGGTGTGGTGGCTCCATTCCGATGACGGAGCATTTTCGTCGTCTGGTACATTTTCTATGACGGACATTAATTTATATATAGTTCGATATAATGTTTAATACTAATAATAGATAATATATTTTAACAGATAAAGAAGGGTGAGGACCCGAACATGGTGACCGTCTTCCTGGTCATCCATCGGAGGGCTGGGGACTTCATTGACGAGAGGGCGACGCAGGCATATGTACGTTCTATTCTTTATATTAACTGACTATAATTTAGAAAACAGGAAAATAGATATCAATATAGACTTTAGTAAACACTTACACGTTAGCAAACATGTTCTAGGCCGAGTTTGTTCGGCTACAGAAGGAGGCGGCTGATGCTGCTGCTGCTGCTAGTGCACAAGCAGAGGGAGGGGCTGGTACTTCCTTCCAGCTGCCTGCAGAGCCATCACCGGACGAGCTCTGGATGACCGTCGTTGGCGGTCTTCAGAAGGGTACGTACTACAGTACGGGATCCTACGGCGCGTATTTGGCTTCGGAGTCATCCCGGGCCCCCTTTGTCAGTGCGCAGTCTCCGGTTACGCAGGCGTCGTCACGAGCTAAGGATGTTCGTCGTCAGATCGAGGAGCTGCGTCGCGAGTTGCAGCAGCAGATTTCTGATGCGGTCGAGCGACGATCCGACCCTCCGATCGTCACCGGACGATTTGATGCGGTCGAGCGCAGTATACAGGAGCTGATGAGTCTGCATCAGGCTGCAGCTGCCAACTTGCAGACGCTCACCGAGTCTACGCAGCGCACAGAGCGTAGACAGGTCGAGCTGGACGGATCACAGAGGAGCCTTTCTCTCTCACTCGCTCAGTATACTGAGAAGGTGGTGAGTACCCTTGCTGCGCATGGTGAGCGACTGCGAGAGCTGGAGCAGGTACGTCCTCCGGGTCCATCGACGACGCCGACTCCAGATACTGTACTGCCTCCGGCGCCGACTCCAGACATTGTACTGCCTCCTACTGCTCCTACGGTACAGCTCACCCAGGAGCAGTATGACTACATTCTATTCCAGTTGCGCGACAGGGGTCCGCAGTGATTTTATTGGTTTTTTATGACTTGTATGTATTGGCCCTATGGGCAAATTGTTTATTCATACACTGTTGTTTATACACTTGGTGGGAGACTTTTTATCATCTTTCATTTTTATTTGACTCTATTGGATGTTTGTGAGGATGTGTGTCTGTGATATTTACTTTGCACTGTGATATATACTTTGTGATATCTGCGACGGGATGACAAATATACCTACGCTGGGTTATAAGCGATGATCTGATATACAAAGGAGGTGCTGCCGAAATTTTAAAAAAAAATATTGTGTATTTTTGTTATGATGTGTGTCTGTGTTTACAGTGAATGTGAAATGCAGTGTTCGGAACCATCGACAGTTTCAATTACTGTTGTATGTTTATCTTGGATAGAAATAGCAACAGTTCAGGGTGCACTTCTGAGAGCTTCATTTTCACGTCCTTCACTTTCTCGGACGTCGTAAAGGTTCCCGAGAAGGTGAAGGACGTGAAGAGGAAGCTCTGAGAAGTTCACCCTGAACTGTTGCTCTTTCTATCCAAGATAAAACATAGAACAGTAAGCGAAACTGTCGATGGTTCGAACACTGCACTTCACACACACTGTAAACACAGAAACACAGCATAACAAAAATATCAATTATATTTTTTTAAATTTTTTTTAACATTAGCGACGTATAGCGACGTTCTGCGACGTACTACGACGTCATATAGACGTCGCTATCCGTCGCTAACTAGCGACGTTACGTCGCTCGACGTCGCTAATATACGTCGCTACGTTGTCCACGTGGCCACGTGGATGCCATGCCTCGTCATCATTTATAAACTTTTGAAGCGTCGCTAGTGGTCGCTTTACGTCGCAATATTGGCGACGTACTGGTACGTCGCTCTCTGTCGCTCATTTGGCGACGTCTAGCGACAATGGACGCCGCGTCGCAAATAGCGACGTTCGGCGACGAAAGTATCATCTGCGACTTGCCTATAAGCGACGTAAGTTTTTCGTCGCTAAATACGTCGCAAATCATTATTAGCGACGTATTTTCTGTATTTAGCGACGTCTCCTGACGTCGCTAATCTGGGTTATTTTAGTAGTGATTTTTAGGTTATGCAGCAAAGAGCAAAGGATATAGAGTCTTCAACAAAAGAACTATGATCATTGAAGAATCTATCAACGTCAAGTTTGATGAGCTAAATCAACACTTAGACGATGATGACAATGAAGACATAATCGCACCAAGTACAGCTACTGCAAAACCTTCACACAAAGATGCAGAACCATCACATCAGGCATCAGATGAACCTCCAAGCAAAGAAGCCGAAACTAACAATCTTGAGACTACACCAAAAGAGATGAGATTCTTGGCTAGTCATCTAAAGGACTTGGTAATTGGTGAGATTACCAAGGGTGTAAGTACTCGTTCCTCTAATAAAGTCTTCTTCTTCTTCTTCAGAAACTCTTGTTTCGCTTTCACACCATATGCTCGTGCTAGTGTACTTGTGAGATGATGATCTTCCTTCATTTGATTGTTCGTAGTGACTCTCCTTTCTAGCAGTAGTACAATCTTCTTGGATGTGGTCTATCTTCTTATAGTTGTCACATACAAGCTCTTCTTTGTATAAAGGATTATGTTGTACCTTAAATCCCAATTTCATCATGCATATATTTGCATCATTATGAAGACTATCCTTCTCTCTAGAGTTGCTAGCTTTGCTTTCATACCTGCACTCATAAGTAGCTTCAAGAACTTTCTAAATTTTATGAGATATTGTGCAAGTAGTAATAAGATTGAATACATTTGTGTCTACAGCACAATAAAATATATGTATAGCTTTTGCATCAAGGCTAGCTAACTTCTTCTCTTCCTCCGTGTAACTATAATAAGGCTTGTTGATTATAGAGGATGTAAGAATAGAAGTGATAGTAGGCTTTTTGTAGCCATTGACAACAATTGACCATAAGTCAAAATCTAGAGACTTCAGGTAGAAGCTCATCCGTGTCTTCCAATAACTATATTTTGTTCCATCAAATAGTGGGAGTCTATTTGAGGATTGCTCTTCAGTTGTGAAGTACATACTTGCCATATGTGATACTATGATCTATGTAACAGCTTTAATAAATAAGAATATAATAGCAGTATTACCTCGCTTTACCTGTATAACCCGCTCTGATAATGAGGATCTGCTCCAAGGATGTTAAGCCAAATAATAGAGTCCTTGCTAGGCTACCAATTAAAGGAGCAATTGGTATAAGCAATAATATCTCTATAAGGAGCACCTGCAATAACATCTCTAGAAGGAGCACTTGCCCTGATACCAATTGTAGGGACAATTGGTATGATAACAATACCTATATAAAGAGAACCCGCTCTGATACCAATTGTAGGACCGATTGTAGGAACGAGTTGTAAAGCACAATACTCTAGAGGGGGGTGAATAGAGTAGGCAGCGAAAATTAACTATTTAAATAATGTTAGTAAAAAAAAAAAAAATATATATATATATATATATATATATATATATATCACAGATATGTAAATGAAAAGTAGAGAGTAGAGAGCAAACGCAAACACAAGGATGTATACTGGTTTCCCTCTTGAGAGGACTAGTCCAGTCGGAAGAACTCTAGCTTCCAGTTGAATCCACTATGGAAAATCACCACAAGTTTTCATCCGAAGTTCTTGCAACTTCTACAACGCGAGCTTTAATCCAAAGTACTCGACCAACTTCAATTGTGAAGTGTCTATCTTCAATCAAGCCTCTGATTACAATCGCTCTGAAACTTTTAGACCGTACCGCACTGGCAAATCGACTAGAGGATTGTAACTGGCTTGGGATTTGAAAATTAATAGCTCAGAATACTTTGGAAGAAGTAGTAGGCTTATAGAGAAGAGATATGAAAGTGAATTGGTGCATGAGTGAATTGAAATGATCGAAATCCTTCTCTATTTATAGTTTTTTCAAAGGCAGAATTCTGACAGAATTCGGGCAGAATTCGGGCAGAACTCTATGAGAAAATTTCGTTGGGATCCGTAACTGTAGGAAGACCAAGTTCAAAATACAACGTTCACTAACCGAACTCTGGTCGAACTCTGGCCGAATTCGGGCCGAGTTCTGCTAGGGTTCTATTAGGGTGTTTGCAAATTAGTTTTTGGGCTTTTTGAAAAGTCAAACAGTTAGGAAGTAGTTTGGACTTTTGTAAGTGGGCTTGTTTTCAAAATGAAAGGATATTTTGAAAACATTTCTTGGGTAGCCTATTTGCCAGTACGATGCAGTGTACATCGTATTCCTAGACTCAATAAATATAAAAAATTACATTGATAAAATAGGAAAACCAATAGCCCTTTGATGACGCCTTTCTTCAAATATTTGAGCAGACTTGAAGACGCCTTTTTTACTTGACGGCGGTCATCCAAAGATAAACAGATCTGGAAATCTGAATACCTTTCGGTGGCTTCGCCAACACCGTCTTTGGCCCATTAATAATTCTCTATTGCATATGTCCTGGTTTGACAAAGTTTGATCATGCTTACTGCATGTCTACAAGTACATGTTAGACAAACAAAGCAATATGATACAAGCATAGCAATATGATATAGAATATTTAGGATAATGCTAAGTTTAAGTAGCAACGTGTTAGTGATTACAAGAATATTAGTGACATCGATAGTTAAACTTAATTGATTAGCCATATTCAAAAACATGATATAATTATTGGGCTAACAATACTGGCCCTATAGACTTAGCTATGACCTCCTTGTGATTCCAAAAGAAACCCTAAATAAAATAAAATAAAATTTAGGAAGCAAGTGCTACAGAAATATACAATAATGATAAAGGCAAGTGATAAAAGGTACAAGACATGGAAATAATCATGACAAGGCTGCAAGTATATAATAGAAAATGAGACATGAACAAGAAAGAATAATAGGAAGCATGCATGTAAATAAACTGTACAAAGTTGGCAAGGTATACTTGCCTATAATCGTTGTCTGAGTGTATGCCTGACCAACTCCGATGTCTTCGTTACTCCCTCCAAGTTTACCTATAATAATACTCTATTATTAATACTTTCTAACGACTTACCATATATAGACTAGATTAATATCTATACTCAATAGTCATCATGATGTCAGTACAACACCATATCACATATATAGTACCAACTTCCTTATATAAATAATTTATAACTAATTAAAATAATAATTTAATTTCTAGAAAATACTTATAAATATTTTTATATTACTAACAATATTATTTTATGGTGGAAACTCAATCACAATAGCCTCATGTTGAAACTACATCGTTAATACCACATTTGGCCTACTAATTCAGTCCCGAAACAATAAATAATTAACACTATTAAATTCTAGAAAGAAAAAAAATACAAGAATTAGTTAAAATATTGTTTTTAACATCAAACCTTGCACAATAAATAATTTAGTAAGGATATATGAAGTATCAAGGCTTTCGGATACAAAGAACACATAATTTTTAGAGTTACTGTCTTACGACAAATGTTAAGAATTTTAAATATTAAACGAACTCAAAACTCAGCAAAAAGTTACGTTCTGGAAAGCTCTTGATGTCTAGTTTCTTATAAAAATTATTAGGAAGATCGAATCTGACCGAAAGTAGGCAAAAATTTACTCGTAACATATCTGATCTATTCTGGACACCTTGTCGTAGAATTGACGTCACGAAAAAATCGTTTGGAACTGTGTGGATAACCAATTGGAAATAAAAATAGACATAAAGATCTTTCCATTAGTTTTAGTTTCATAAAAAGATGAGGTAAATAAGTACATGAAACCCTAGATGTAAAACAACGTACCTGCTGTGATAAATTCAGCACAAGTTCGGTCGACTTCGGGTGCCTTCCGCGTATCATATCTACCAAGTTAGGGGCTAAGGCTCCTCGGAAAGGTGTCGGAGTGTTGGGGGTTTTCTAGGTCGATATGAAGGTGGTAAGAGGGTTGTAAGAGGTCGAGATGATGAGTTTTGATAGGTGAAAAATATGTGCAAAAATATAGGAAAAGAACTTGTGCTTTCGGTTTTAATATTTAATATATATATATAATATGCACGAAAAAGGGAAGGGCGCATGATACGTGAGGGATAAAATATTTGAGAGGGTTTAGTTTTGGTTTGGTGGAATTTGGTTGAGATTTGATGGTTTAAATCAAAGGTGTATCTAAAAGAGATTTGATTGGGTCCAAAGTAGGAAAGTGGTTATAGGATTTGATTTAAATTAGATTTAATTAATGTGGTTGCATACTAATTCACACAAATCAATCTAGAATAGGAGTAAGAGGTTAGGGCACCCTAGAATAAGCTCTACGAACTCTACTTTGACTAGTTTTGGGTCTGTGGAATTTTCGTGATCGATTTGAGTCCAATATGTCTTTAGTTTCGACTTGTGAGCCATTTGAAAATAAATTGTATATGGAAACTCAATTGAATGGGACACCATTGGCATGTGTGTAGGCTCAAAATAGATCAAAATTATATAATAGGTCAAAAAGTTTGGATCGGGTTTGGGCCTCAAATCGGAATGGGAAAAGTATATCAAAATTATGACGAAGGGTAAAATGGTCATTTTGACCCAAAAGTTGTGCAAAAAAAATGTAGTACAAGAAAATATGTTTGAGTGGGACATGATATACCGAAATGAAGGTGGACTCGTCTAGAACAAAAATATGGAACTTGTTTCGAGGAATTGGTCAATGTTGTGCTTCAAAAATTAAAGCTACGACAAAGTGCCTATATAGCCATAATTAAAGAATTGGTTCAGTCTGGACACCCTGTAGAGAAACAGACGTCCCGGATAACCATAGGAACCATGTGGGTGGCCAATTGGAGATGAAAATAGACACGTAGGGCTTCGCGTTAGTTTTGGTTTCACGATAAACAGACATAAAAAAGTATATGAAACCTCGTGTACGAGTCAGCCTACCTGTTGTGACGAATTCAGCACAAGTTCGATCGACTTCGGGTGCCTTCCACTCCTTGTACCGACCAAACGGGACTTCATGGATCCTCGAAAAGGTGTTGGGTTGTTAGGGGATTCTTTTAGGGTCGATATGAAGGTGGTAGAAGGGTTGAAGGTGGTCGAAAAGTTGGGTTTCTATGTAGAAACATATGTGCAAAAATAGAAAAGAAAATAAGAATTCTCGGTTTTTGGGGAGAAAAGAAATATGGGGCCGACAAAAATGCGATATATATTTTTATGCGATATATATATATATATATATATATATATATATATATATATATATATATATATATATATATAATATTTTAAGGGTTGGTATTTGATAGGAATAGGTTTGGTAGGATTTGGTTGAGATTTGATCAATATTCTACAAGATACGTAAGATTGCATATTCAAAAGATTTGAATTATTTCCAAAAATGGAAACGAAATATTTAATTGGGTTTAGACCTATTTGGTTGTACAAAATCTAAATAAAATATATCTAAACTAATCATAATAGGTTATGCCAACCTAGTATATGTTCTACCAATGCTAATTGAACTAGTTTTACGCCGATATGATTTATTGAACCGAAATATGCTCCAAAAGTCTTGGGTCTTGTGTGTCATTTGAAAGTAAATAGCACATGGGAACTCAATTGAGTGGAACAGCATTGGCATGTGTACAATATGCTCAAAATAGGTTAAAACCATATATTTGGTCGAAAAGTTTGGATCGGGTTTGGGCCTCAAATCGGAATTGAAAAATACGTCAAATTTAGAGATGACCATTTTGACCCAAAAATTGTACATAAAAAGTATAGTACAAGAAAATATATTTAAGTGGAACATAATATACCAAAATGAAGGTGGACTCTTCTAAAACACGAATATAGAGCTTGTTTCAAGAAATTGGCTAATGCTACGCTTCAAAAATCAAAGCTACGACAAATTATATTTATAATCAAAATTTAAATATAAAATATACTTCAATAAATAAAAATCACATTAAATAAAATAAAATAAAAATCTCAAAAATTAGGGTGCTTACAATATATCATGCTGGGCTGGTGTCCACATCGTTTATAGTTGACCAACGCACTTGGCTTCCTATAGTTTGGGGGTGGGGCCTAACAATCATGCTAGGAAGTCTTATATGAAGTTCGGTCGAGTTTAGTCCTCTACAATGAGAATATATGATTAGTTCACCCTCAACAGACTATGATTCGTTCATCGTCAATTTTGGTTCTCATTTCAATATATGGTACGATCCATAAAGGGTGGTTGACATTGTAGTTGTATCATGTAATTTTTCTTTCAACTTGAAAGGTATATTGTCATCACTAACATTTCAAAACAGATAAGGTCCCCTAGGAACACAAATGTTCAGTAAGCTTACTATTAATTTGCTTCAATGGGCATCCAGACTAGAGATGCAAATAAAGTCGGGTCTGGCAGAGCTCCAATCCACCAATCCCAACTTAAGGTGGATTTGGACGAAGCTAAAGGGTTGTTTGGTTGCATGTAAATAAAAAATTATCGCATCATTTGTTGCATAAATGGAGTTGTAACCAATTTGAATAGTAGATTGCACCAATTACAGTGAAACACACTAAAATTTGTGTAAATGTTACGATTCATGCTATAATAATAGCATTTACATGCAATCAAATGGCCCCCAAGTGAATGTGGATATGAAGATAAGCTCCAAGACTCTAAGGGTCTGCTTGGCAATTATGGGAGTAGCGGTTATGAGGTATTTTTAGAGTACCGGTTATAAGCGGTTACGAGGGGTCCGATTTTGGATGGTTTTTAAGTAGCGGCTTTTAAACCAGTCCAATCCATGCTTGGTAATTCACTAACGAGCGGTTCTGAAAGTTTTTTACACGAATAAATTAAATAGGGAAGGGTATCGGTAGTTATAATTATATCTATTTTTGTGAAGATATAAATGGAATAAAAAAATAAAGCCGCTCAAAACCTGTCGATTTGGGGTGTTTACAAAGCCACCCAAAAATACATTACAACCGATTTTTGGGGGTTTTTGAGCCGACGAAAACCAGTGCCTCAAAAAAATTAACAAGCATGGATTTTCATAAACGGTCGGTTCAAAAAATACCCCAAAACCGGTGAAAACACCATTACCAAGCAGACCCTAAGGGGTGTTTGATTCAAGTTTTGGAGGCTTGGAAATGGATTATGGATTCCTTATCCATATTTGATATGTCTAGGATTGAGAATTGAGGGCAATATGAGGAGCATCATTTTCCTATTGTTGTATTTTTAAAATTTTAACTTCTATCCCAAAATGTAACTTTAGATAATAGAGACATTATGAAATTAATGAAATAATATTTATGAAAAACTAAATAAATTAAGATTCATATTTATGTCTGAACCAAACATGTGAATGAAAAAATTGAATTCTTCGACCTACATATCCAACATAACCAAATATGGGTATAAGAATGTTGAATTACTTTTCCATATAGAAGGAATGGAAAGTGAATTTCTAAAAATACAAAGCTTCATCCAATCGCTCCAAATACAATACTCAACCCGGTTGCCTGTTGAATGTGCTATTAGCTGAAGTAAACATTATTAACACTTTATACCTAACACGTGTTTGTGGAGGTAGGCAAAAGTGGACTAACATGTTTTTATGTGGAGCTATGCAAAAGTGGACTAACATGTTTTTATGTGGAGCTAGGCAAAAGTGGACTCATGTTTTTATGTGGAGGTAAAGATGGAAACGAAGGCGGCGAGCCTATATTTCCAAGTTGGAGTAGATGGTTTACTGACATCCCTAATCGACAGTCTACAAGTCTCTCCAAAAGTGTCATATAGGGGGGGGGGGGGGGGGGGGGGGGGGGGGGGGGGGGGGGGGGGGGGGGGGGGGGGGGGGGGGGGGGGGGGGGGGGGGGGGGGGGGGGGGGGGGGGGGTGGAATCTTGTTACATTAGTCTCAAATATAATACAAAAGTTATCTCCAAAATGCTATGAACTTAATTAAAGATATGAAGTATCATCAGCACACAAATACATAGTCCAGCTACCACTTTTCTTTGCATATAATATCCATATTAAAAAACTAGCATGTCTCAGAAAAGTCGCTTCAAACAAAGAATAACCAGGAATGTGACATGTCTTCTACTACAATCATTCATCAGCAGCTCAACTATGGTCCGTAGTCAATTATTCTGAAAATTTTGCATTCTAAACAACCACATTATGAACAAAAGGATAGGCAAATTATATTCAATCCTTTATACAGACATTCCAGGCCTCGGTTATAAAAGTGGCAGCATTAAGCACATGGCACACTGAAGAAGAGAGAGATGAACCACATTACAACTTTCTTCCGAGTTATTATCTAATTGGGATATTGTAGGTAGTGCTTATATGGAAAATATATACATTTAGCAAGTTAGACTTGGTTTTTAACAGGCAGAAGTGGAATTTAAAACTGTACAGCCATTTACAACACCTGAGCACAATATACAGATGTTCAGCTTTCCTCGGGATAACTGAAGCTCTGCCAAAGCATAAGCTTAGGAACGGAAATCAGAAGGGACGCATAAACCAATCAGCTAGCTATTCACTAACTGAAGAATGACCTTGGTTATGACACGTGACCTGAACATCTGCTATTTGACGTGCGAGTCAAAGTCGTCAAAGTCGTCAAGATGGAATCTGGGATAATAGAGGAGCTTGTCAATGTACATGAAGAGACGCTTCAGATTTTCTCTCGACACTGTTGACATGTCAACTATATCCCTGCTATCAGTTAAGACCCACAGATCACCCAGTTTACTCTCTTGAGGCTGTCACGGCAGAAGGGGCAAGACTGTGATCTTGAATGCCTGCAATTGTAGTAAATAGAGTTTATTCTACCATATCAGCAAATCTTAAATAACATCCCTGCCAAGGGAAGTTCCATGTTTTGTATGACTACAAGAGGTCTCGTCAACAGTTTAAACTACATCTTAAAAGCACAATACTTATAAATGACCAAAGTTAATAGGAACTTGCAAATAATGTTTAAGTCTGAGTCTCAAAAAAATGGAGCAGCGAGCGAATACCAACAGAACAAAATCTTTTTTCTAATGGCTTTAGAAATTTAACGAATGTGAACTTGATTAACAAACATGTGGCTCAATTAACAAACCTAGTCTAACTTGTAAGAAAGAAGCTCCTCTCAGTGGTTAGTACTACACTTAAAGCACACCATCATAACAGCACAGCCCACTTTTGTATCAAACCAACATACTGTTGTCTGCCTGATGTTCTACTTAGTTCTTACACTGATGCATCTTCCAGGGCATTGGCATACATTGTATATCAAGGTATATAGAGTAGAAAACGAATGAAATCTCACAGATCAGTATTATAGTGGCGACAAATTTCTCTTATCATTGGATATCAAAGGTATATAGAGTAGAAAACGAACAAATGGTACACACTTAGCAGAACAAACAGTACACTCTTACACGGATCGTTTGAAAGACGGAAGTGGCAGTAGGCAGTAGGAGATTGCCTAACCTCGGGGCCTAGATGGAGCTTATGCAGGACCAAGATGGTATTGGCATTTCCAATATTATAAAAACTAAATTACTAAAAAAAACATAATATTTTAAATTGAATTAGGGTGTCACAACAATTACAAGATTTTTTTTCCCGAGGACTAGGCTGAACATTCAATAGAATCAAGCAATTAAAGTGTAGCTGTAACAAATTCAAACAACCAACAAAAGAAAACAAAAATTATGCTAACAAGTATGAACCAACTACTACCACTAGTCATCAAGTATTCACTTACCTCGTAAAAAGCAAGCATGTTAATGAAAGAACCAAGCAGTATTCATATGGGTCTAGAAAGCTTAAGTGGGACCATAAGGAAACTAAGATCAGGCAAGCACCTAGTATTGAAAATAGGTCGGGCAACCCGAGCTATAGGTGAGACAACTTGGGTTGAAAGGGGCCTGGTCGAGAAAAGGAAATAGAAGTGGGAAAGAATAGCAGAAAGGAACCAAACCAAGTATTAACATCTACCCTCCAATATACAAAAAAGAGCAAAATAGGAGGTAATCAGCTTTGTTAATTAAAAATCGGGCTGACAACGAATCCTAGGAACCTAGGCTAGCCGCCGAGCCTGCTTTTAGAGCACACACATCTAGCATATATCACTATATATGCGGGTTCAACTTCATTTAACAAAAATAGCTAGGCCCAGGAGGATCACAATGATGAAAGGAACTGTAGGGAACTTAATGAGGTTAAATACCGACTTACTATCAAATATGAGGACGGGAATATGTGTACTCATTAGCTGAATATTTTGCTTGCAAATAGTAAGATCCTCTAGCCAGCATCCACGAGTTTGGGAATGCCATTCCTCTTTGGCTCATGTCACAGATGAATGTATTTCCATGTTTTGGGAATGGTATTCCTCTTTGGCTTGTTTTGGGTTTCTTTTACTCTTATATGAATATAGCTTTTCCTTGGTACCTGGAAAGGACCATTCTGTCCTTTTTCTCTTCTATGCTTGATGCCTTCAACCTCCTTGTTTGCTAATGTAGCATGAATTATTTTAGAGAAGAATCTTGTGATTCCTGTAGCAATGAAGGTACAAAAGGAGCAGGAATAATGTAATCTGGGTAACTTAATTTGCTATCATCATTTAATAGATCTTCACATATGGTCCAATAAAATGTTTAAGATCTACACCTGCATAGCTTGGATTCAAAAACCAAGTAGTCAAGGCAAGGCAATAACAAAAAATGCATCACAATTGTGTATTTGTTTAAAGACGACAAAAGTATGAAGTGCAATATGCTACAAATAGAAAGGTAAGAATCAGTAGAAGGTAATAATCTGGTGAAGAGTTTAAAGTACCTATGTATAAAAGAATAGAATCCTCGACTAATAGAGAGTACTCTAATAAAGGGCGAAATAAGGATCCAAGTGCAGTTCAAATGGGCCTAGAATAAAGAACAGGGCACAACCTGAATTTAAAGTCCAAAGCAAAGGCAATTCAGGCTCAACCTAAATACCTCACTATAGTTTCAACAGCAATTTTCACCAAAGCAAAAAGGTGATAATAACTGCAGGCCAAGGACTGAGTCCATTGTAACACTAGTAATATGCACTGCAGCAAGGAATGCAAAAAGCTAATAATCAATCTCAGAAAGTCGAGCAAATTGTCCTTTGATGTTGCACATAGCATGATGTTGGCACACAATTGGATTGGGTTCAACAGCAGAAAAATAATTGTATTTGTTTAGAGGACACTACAAGGAGCAAATGGCCAGTTAAAATGGGAACATACGACCATACAAAAGCTAGCTGGACAGGCTAGGAAGCTCTGGGTGTCGAAAGTTTAAAATAAAGCTTCACACACATTTTAAGATTACCAAAGCAAATATATTTACATTTAGTGTCTGCATCACATACTACAAAGCGTAACATTTTAGCCAAGTATCAATTGTTTTGATTGCTTTGGTAAGTGTCTCAACAAATTAAGCAATAATGAGACTAGATGTCTGCATTTCTAGTTTGCTGTTAAAAACACCAATGAGCAGGTATTTAACAGCAACAACATAATTTGATTATTGGAAAAGAAATAGAATGGCCTACCACATTAAGCTATTAAATAATCCATAAAACATGATTCCCAACTCAACTACAAGTGCGTTCAGCAGATTGATGCAATAATGCAACTGACAAAGAATAAACTGGGTAAGATGCTTAGCATAGGTATCTGAAGCATATTATATGAAGCACAACAGCAGAAAACAAGCACATGACATTGCATTAACACACTATTCACCAATATACATTTGATATTTATAAAATTAATAAAAAAATAAACTAATACATTGTGCATGGCAAATCATTTTCAAGGATTCAAATATGCACGGCATTATCCAAACACCATAACAAGGTATTGGGACCTATTTTGAAGTCTGTCAACAAGCACAACATGGATAATTCACTACTTATTGATTGTCCTCACTTCCTACATTACCTACCTATTAGCCATATGGCCGGCCATACCATGTTCACGGTATCGGACGATACCCGATTCAATACGGCTGATACATATACAATTTTGGCATGTCCCGATCCGATACGGACCGCTACCGACTGATATTGACGTTGGAATCTCTTAGTCAATTCCGCAATAAAATTAAACGAAAAGGACAGAAATAGAAAAAGTGTCAGCACAATACAATGTTACAGTATATGATTCCTATTGATAAAGTGTAACCATCACCATTTGTCATGTGGTACAAATAAATTCACAACATTCCTCCATATTAATGTTATTTCATTCAAAATTATTTATTGTGGTTGCACACAGTCTAAAGGCAAATAAATAAACAATGGTATTTATTGCAAGTGATATTATTACATTTAAATATTACATTTAAAACTAACGAAACAACTTATAATATATAAAATTTAAATATATCAAATTTTAAAAGACTTCTTATCATTTTTGGCTTTCCAAAACGAAGAGCGATACTCCTATTGAAAAAGCCAAACCTGTCGAAACCGCCGATACTGATACATTCATCCATATTAATGTTATTCATTCAAAACTATTTATTGTGGTTGCACTATGTCTAAAGGCAAATAAATAAACAATGGTATTTATTGCAAGTGATATTATTCCATTTAAAACTAAGAGAAACTTATAATATATAAAATTGTCTAAATATATCAAATTTTAAAAGACTTCTCATTTTTGGCTTTCCAAAACGAAGAGCGATACTCCTATTGAAAAGCCAAACCTGTCGAAACCGCCGATACTGATACACTTAAGGGTCCAAAACCGTGATACTCATAGGAAGGTTTCAAAACCGAATCCGACACCGACGTATCGAACCTTGGCCCTATATGATACTACTCGACTGGTAAAAACCCTTCATCCTAACCCTTAATATGAACAAGATGCCTCCTATGGCTCAAGTATGACATTCCAAAAACTAAATAATTCACTACATTGAAGTTGAAGAGCAATGTATAAGACTTTATATGGAGATGAGATTGTACCATTCACGGTAGCATTTCATACACATGGCATGGTTGCAGTTTGGCAGGACAATCTTGTTGTTCATCTCCATGCAGATCCCACATTCCTCCTCTCTTTCAGCATCTATATCTGAAAAGTGCCTCCTTTCGTCGTCATCTCTCCTCCTGTACCTTTCCATACACACTGCTTTCTGTTTTTTCTCTTCCACGTCGGTTATCCCGTTATGCAGTTGCATCAAAGAGGGGAAAATCACAGCTGACACCAACAAAGAACGAGAGTCAACAAAACTGAAAATTCAAATGAGAAACCCCTGGCCTAAGAAGCTCGTATTTATTCACTCTAAACTGGGGCCATGTCCAAAGTTGTCTCATGTGACTCAAACATGACACGGACACTCCAGAATATGCTAGGAAACACCAAAATCAATGTCGTGTCCACACCACCTCCATAATATGATAGGAGACACCAAAATCAATGTCGTGTCCACATCACCGTGTTTGTATCGTGCATTCGTGTATGTGCAACATAGCCTCTAAGAGTATCATTAGTAAGGCCCATCCCATAATCCAGATTCTAGATTCAAAATTTAGAAGCTCATTTGGTTGAATAGTAAGGCCATCCCAAGTTTCAATGTCTAGATTCTTAGGCCCAACCCACCCACATGAGCTATAGGTTGGGCCTGAGAATTTCTAGATTCAAATGTAGGAAATCATTTTGTAGAATAGTAAGTCCAATTTGGAGCACCACTTTCTAGATTCTAGATTTACATTTTATTTTACCACATTAATTTTTTACCACATCCTTTGGGACCAAAGGTCATTTTATTTTTCTATTATTCCCATACAGACCCAACACATTCTAGATTTATTTATTTTTGTTATAAATTTGGGCCTCAAGATGCATTTTGGAGCTCCATCTACTAATGATGCTCTAATGGTAATGGAACCAAAAAAGATCAGTTACCATAGAATTCTTTGATACTTGCTTTTCTTTCATGGGTCGACATGGTCGTAGTTCCGTCCACGTAAACCTGCACTAGGAGAGCTTTTTTGGTCAACAGATGGTAAAGGCGTGAACTTGAACACAACGTACATAAAACCACACAAACCTTATAAATCAGAACTCTAAGAAGCCCAAGAGCTCCTGCAACGTGCAGGTCAGTCCACTGGACCAGGAAAAGAAAGATGTGTGCCGCGGGACTGTACGACATCCTCATCTGGATACAAGCACCATCGTATTCCCTCGGAAAATCCGAGGCCCTGCGCCTCATAAACATTATTTCCATTGCAATTGTGAACAATGTCTCTAATTGGTATCTACAATAATCAACCCATTACTGAACAAAGTCCTAATTTACAGACAACAAAAGAATTTTAGTACTCAAATCATCACTCTCTCTCGCACTCTCTAGAGCTTACCTTACTCCAAGCTGAGTAGAAAAATTTAAGATTTCAAACGAAATTGGATTTAAAAACTTCCACGCCAAAGGACAATATTCCTATTCTTACTCTTGGAAAAAGAAGATTTTCAATTCTGTCTCTAAGTTACATCTTGATGTTGATAAAGATCACAACTTTATTGAAGAAAAAAGAAACCTACAAATTGATCAAACAATAGACACAATATTAGGTTAATTTTTTTCAGAAATTCAGGCAAGGACCATAAAATTCCACCACCAAATCGATCAAAAAGTTGGGAACTTTTTTTCGGCACCGATCGACGCCACAAGTTCCAGAACTCGACCAACGTAGAAGTAGAAGAGGAGGAGGAAGGAGTGATGAACTTACAGAGTGTTGGCGTGCTGGATGTCCGCTTCGAGACATTTGAGGGAGTCCTTGAACGATTTTCTCATGGGGACGACGAGGACCCTGTCGAGCCAAAAATCATCCAAAAACCCTAATTTCCCACCAAAACCCTAATTCTCTCTCTTTGAAACCCTAACTTTCTCTCTCCTCTTCTTCTCCTTCTTCCTTCTCTCTCTCTCCCTCTTGGCCTGTTGGTTGCTTTGAAAAGGAGGAAAGGCTTCTTCCTCGCACGTGTACGTGGGCGGATAAAGCCAGATTTAGCCCCACCCACCTCCTCCACTCCACCATTACTACTATCAATTATGCTCTCTTTTACAAATAACTCCCTACAACGTCTCTCTATATATATGACTTTTTAAGTAGATAAATTTGGTAAGATTCTATCTATCAAAATTACTAATCTTCTATTATATAATGTCGAAACTGTTCAAAATTTAACCGTATTATATCCATAACAAATTATATAAACTTTTTTTCATTTTCTTCTTTCTTCCGCATATCGAATACTCCTCTTTTTTTCACATATATCCATAACAAATTATAACTAAACTTAAATTAAATTTTGAGAAAATCTTTAATTTATATATATATAATATATATATATAATATATATATATATATATATATTAATATATATAGATATATATATAATATATATATATATATATGTGTATGTGTGTGTGTGTGTTGTGTGTTTGGGGGGGTGGGGGGGGGGGGGGGGGGGGGGGGGGGGGGGGGGGGGGGGTTTGGATCAAAAACCCTCCGCGGAGTCCCGCCAAAGTCCCGTCCTCCTTGCACCATCGATCGAATGGGGTCCGCACGGGGCCCACGCGAAGCTGCGCAATCCAACGGCCAAGGGCACGGGACTTCGACGGGGCTCCGAAAACGGGACTCTCGATCCGGATCCTATATATACAACAAATCTTAATTTAAAATTTAACTATATTTGATAATATTAGAAAGAAGAAAAAATATTTACGGTGCAATGCGCTTGCTTTTAAATAAGACAAAATTGGTAGGTTATAAAATAAAATTGTAACCAAAAATATTTTTTACCATGTTTTCATTTTCTTCCAATGATGCTTTAAAAAGGACACTATAGTAATTCCATAATTTATGTCATGTCCATGTCGTACTGTGTCCTTTTGTGTATGAGAATGTTATTTGTTCCTCCAAATTGTTCCTCCAAACCATCCCTTCTTAAGTGCAGCTGACGTGGAATATTAATGTGGCAGATGGCATGACAAATTTAAAATTAGAATTAACATTGAAATTAACACTAAATTAACATTAAATTAAATTGAAATTAATATTAACATTAATATTAGCATTAACAATAATATTATTACTATGGAAAAAATGGATAATTGATTATTTGGGTTAAATTTTCCATGCCATCTACCATGTCGATGACACATAATATTTAACATGTCACGTCATGCTGCCACATAAGGAGGGGAGGGATAGTTTAAGGGACAATTTGGAGGTACGAATTGCATTATTTTTTTTGTGTATATAGTATACTTGTCTTATATGGTAATTAAGTATTTAGTGATCGATATTGTATATTTTTGTATATGTAAATACCCAAAACTGTCTCAAGGTATCTCATATCCTAGGCAAATTAAGGAAGTAGATGATTGTTCTTTCCCTAAATCATGGACCCTTGAAGGAGATGATTGTTCTTTTCTTTAAATCATGGAGTCCTAGGTCAATTAAATAATTAAGAAAACAAATCATTCTTGTTCCCCTTAAATCATAGGGTCTTAGGTTAATTAATAATTAACAAGTTAATTTTATATATATATATATATGATATAATATATATATATATATAATATATCTATATATATATATATATATATATATATATAATTGCTTGATACTGGTTTAAGCCTTACATCTCAATTATGTAGATAGATTTACATCACTCATTGGGCTCATATTAGTTGTGTCATACTCTATATTATTAACATTGCCTATCAGAGGAGTGATTATTTCCTCAGTTCTGATTATTATATTATTCCAAATATGTCAAACTGATCCGCAAAATCGTATTCTTGCTTTCGCAAACCATGTTGCTTCCCGAGATCACTTCTATCAACCCATTAGTGCAGATGAATCACTTATATATATCTAATATATATATATATATAGAGAGAGAAGCGAGAGAGAGGAGAGGGGGGGGGGGGTGGGGGGGGGGTGGGGGGGGTCCTAGGCACAAGTCTAATTTAGTAACATGGTAGAACCGGCTCTCGCAACTAAATCTTGCTTTATTACTGACGAATTGCTGACATATCAATCGAGCTAACAACATTACCATATTTAGATAGTACACATATTTATGTCTCATTCGAAAACAAATTAGAACAATATCCATATCCATTTTTCATATTCATTTGATCACACATTTAACTTTTGCCAACCTTTGCAAAATAAAAATAGTTGGAACTTGTATACAAAAACACTTGGCCACTAACCCTTCCACTTGCGGGATAAGAAGTAGGGTGCTACAAAATTGAGTGACCCTAGGAGTTGTAAGAAGTGGGTGTTCAGTGAGGAATCACAAGTTTGGAGTATGCGACAACCCACCCTATCCACTGCCAAAACAAGTTTCTTCGCGCTTATAATATTTTAGCCCTCAATTTATATTAAAATATTAAGAACCGAATAATTATTAGGATGATATATTAATTATTATTATTATTTAACTACTATTAGCTTATGTGAAGATGAGACATGAAAGATCATTAGTTATAATAAAGTTGGTATTTGATGTATCGTGTCGCACATTGAAGTATTTGGATGTGGATATATATGGACTTTATTGCAAGTTGAGAATAGGGATAAAGCATAAAAAAAAAAAAAAAAAAATCTGCATTATATGTAGTTTGTACTGGTGTTTTAAAAATCGTATTGGACATACCAGTTCAACCGTCGATCTGGAAGTTGCTAGATTTTTTGGTCGATCAGTATTGATCTACGATTTTTTTTAGAGATTTTTTGACTTTCATCCCACTTGCTAATATGAATTTTACTTACATCTCTCTTTTTAATTTTTTTAGACTTACATCCCGTCACGAAAAACATTCATTTTGTCACAAAAAGTGTTTTGTCACGAAAATACTTTTAGTGACGAAAAGTGGGATGTAATCTAAAAAAATAAAAAATGTGATGTAAGTACAAAGTCGTATTAATAAGTGGGATGAAAGTCAAAAATCCCTTTTTTTAACAATGATAGTATAACTATTTTTGTAAATATTATTGTCCATAAGGACATGAACTTGGGCCACTCAGGTTTAACGCAATTGTTGACCACTAGGTAAACCAACTAGTTGATCCGTTTGACCTGATCCGTTGCCTTGTTCGGATCGAGCTCCGGTCCAGTTTTAAAGATACTTGTTTGTACGTATCATGTACCCCACAACTCGACCCACAGAAATTTAGGTTAGGATGTGATGTTGCTAGGTGACTTAAGCCCCCAAACTGTTAGGTCATCTCCACACATTTTTTTTCTCTTCAATTTGAGGACTAAAAATACTTTATTTTTATATATTCTATCCTTAAAATTTACAAATCCAAACCATCAATCCTCAATAATAAACAACTATTACTTATTTTTACATAAATTTATTTTTGACAATTATTTTAATATAATAATATACCCTACATTATTTATAATAATTTTTATCATTCTATATTATTTTTCATAAAAATTTGCAGTAATCTTTTAATTAGTCTCTCCCTGATATCACCAACTTTTTTCTAAATATTACTAAATATTATTTTCAAATTTGATGTACTTGTTAATTTTTAGGCTAGATTGCAACTTGATACCCTCAACTATTCAAAATTTTAACTTAATATCCTCAACTTTGATAGGCATCATTTAATACACTATTTCCATGTTTTTCTTAACGGTAACTAAAAAATGACAAAATAATTTCTCCTTCCATTTCTCTCCCCCTCTCTCTCCGATAGCCCCCACTCTTTCTTCACGCGGACAGCCGGAGGGGGGGCACAACAGCAAGCAGCAGCCGCCGCGGAGGGGGCGGGGCGCTAGCACGGGATCAAAGCGCTCTGGGAAGGGCACGGGGGGGGGGGGGGGGTACAGTGGGG
>JANAVB010014069.1:0-15313 GCA_029216955.1 Iris pallida
TTGCTAACCAAATTATTAGAAATATTTACTTAAGTAGATTCTGACCATAGATCTTCTCTCTGCCATCTCTTGAAGATATCGGGAGTCCCAAAGAGAAGTAGTGTCGCAGCTGAGCGACGACTTGGTGCTGCTGCAGCCGGCGCCGTCGTGGGAGAGCCTCATCCTCTGATCCCTTACTCTCGCCTGAACCCTCACCAGCGCCTGCATGCACCTCAGCGTCACGTTGTGCCCTTTTTGCAAAAAATTGAAAATGTCAGCTTAGCACTTTAGTAATCAACGCTGAAATGTGAGCCTAGCAATCAACCTGGATTTTACCAAGCCTAAATTAAAGAAAGTTAACAAGAAATTTATATGTTAGAAATCAAAATCGAAAATGCATAATTAGAAAAGCATCACTTATTAGACTGACTGCACTTGGCGCAAATGGAGAATTGCTAAAAATAGAATGATATTAAAATGCCAACCAAATGGAGGTCTCGTGATCCAAATTCTCACCCCACCTATATCCACAATTTAGATGTTATCAAGTTAGAACCAGGTATAAATGACACATTATATTTGAAAGACCGAAAACTGGAAAGAAAAAAAACTTCAAGTCACTACAAAATTCAAGAAAAAAAACACAGGTTCAAGTGAATTTCAGAAAACCCAGAAGCCAAAACTTTCATAAATGGAAAAAAGCTTATAGAACTCTAAGTGCTCATGTCAAGAATTCCTCTGCTATGTGAAGTCCTCAGACAACTTTCAGAATGAAGCATGCATTAACATTTTCAAATTTGTACTTCTTTTGCAGCAGTAAGTAGAACCTTCTTTCTTTGGTCTTCTTTCTTCTCTCTGTTTCTGAGGTGTGGAGTGGTTGTGGAATCCACATTCACTCATAGGTCCTATATATCTGAAGTTGGAGCCATTTGGGCTTTTCAATACCAATCTTTTTTTTTGCAGCAATTCTTCATTTGCTTTCTATCATTGTTAGATAATGATACATTGTATTATGACGTGTTGTGCAACTAAATTGAACAAATGAACTCAATTTTTGTGACACAATTTTTGTGAATTGCTAACACTAACTCAAAACTAATAATAAGATAACATTTATTCGTATAAAACATAATATCTATGAACTCAATCTCTATGACTCTATGACACATTTCATCAAACATAAGAAGGACAGATTGAAAAGAAAGAAAGAAAAAACCTTGAGGCCCTGGAAATAGGATGTAGTGCTTCTCCATCCATGATCCTCACATACTTCTCGAACGTCGCCACTCGCCACCACCAGCACCTCCCTGGACTTCCTCTACCTTGAATAAATATGAAAATATAAGAAGAAAAGATAGAAGATGAATCTTTTTAACTAATGCCTTGAAAATATATGAGAAGATGGAAAAAAATGTTGGACGATGAATCGATTCTTCAGTTGTATTTCTGTGCAAGGAAAGGTGCTTGCACGTATGGTTTGTGAAGCATAATTTCCATGCATAAAGTAGTTTCATAAAACCAATTTGGTAAATGGAAGCACAACTAACAACCAAGAGAAACTTGGTTATGTTCTTCAAATCACTATCCATAAGGGAGCCAGGAACGTAATTTGTATTAATATGTATCTACAAACAACGTGATATGCACAGCATGGGATGGTAAAATATTCAACAGAAACAAACTCAGTAAAAGACATATATTACTTACAACTAGATACCTTCACAAAGCAATGCATGGAGTGCATACTGAGAGAAGAGGCCAGATATCCCATTGCACTCTTCCTGTTGTTATCAACACAAAGAGAAAAAGGAAATTAAGTCACAATTGCAACATTTTGGAACAGATTTTCTCAGTAAAACCAAGTAGTGACCTCAAATGAGAAGAACCCAAGCATGATCCTTACACCTCAGCCTTTGATAGAGTTTCTACTTCTCCTGAGTTGCTCAGAAATAACAAAACATTGGCCAAGTGTCAATATAGCAAGGTTAATTTCCTCAAGGGACAAATAGAGTTTTGCTCCAAAACGGACTGGAAAAAAAAAATAATTAGTCTTTTTTCTGATTCAACACAGCAATCCTTGATTAAAAATGTAATCATCCACACAATCTTTTTTTTTGTTTCTTTTGGACAATAAAGAACTGGGCTAGCTGCCAGTCTCATGATATTATACAAAAGAATACTGACAAAAGTAACATAATTACACAGGTAGAAATATGTTTATTCCTTTCACGGAGAGAAAAGGCAATCAAAACAAACTGAGAATTAGTTCAAAATTTTAATTTTGGTTTGAAGTATTTTGAACACCAACATTCTGTAACAGTTGTGGCTTCAATCACTATCCATACAGGAGCCATTTTTGGGAAGAACTGGTTCGAAATCGCAACACAATCCAGACACGGCTCCACGAGTTCACTTGAATGCTCTGTTGGCACAAATCATCGAACAGTTGCCATGTAGAGAAAAGAGAGAGTTCAATAGAGGATGAAAGCAAGAATCAAAATAGTCCAAAGAGTTCTCAGATTTGAACTCAAATTCGGGATCGATACTCACCCTCCCACTCCTGCCGCTGCCATTACTGCTGGAGCCCCTCTTGTCTCTCCTCCTCCCCCTCACTTCCTGCGACTTCAGCCTACCACTCCCCCCTCCTCCGCCGCTCTTCAGCGTGAACTCCACGTCGTACACCTTCTCCTGGTTGGGGTAGAACAGCCCGTAGTTTCTCTCGGATGTGGGCCCGGGCTTCTGGTTCTCGTTGAACAGCGCGAACAGGTACACGTCGACGTTCGCCCGCGGCTTCATCGGGGTTCCGGCGTTTCCCGACGGGACCTGCGTATGAGGTTGCCGTTGTAGGCCTCCGCGTTCTCCACCCCCGCCCCGAATTTTCGACCATCTTCGCCCCTCGACGGCCACCCGGTCTCCGAGACCACCACCCTCACGTCGCCGAACCCGAACCGCCCCGCCGCGGTGAACACCGCGTCGACCTGCGCGTCCAGGAGGCTCTGCACCGATAGCTCGTTGAGGTGAGATCGATCGTCGAGATGAGGCACACGTCGCTGGAATACGCTGCCGAAGTAGTGGCTCTGCACCGATAGCTCAGTCGCCGAAAGGTTGCTGGGTAGTCGAGCCCATCGCCGGAGTAATTAAGGTTAGGGTGGAAAATTGGAGGAGAAGAGGTTTGAGGAGGAGAGATGCTGCTCGGTTAGAAAATGGATGAGAAATAAATTTTCTCTCTCCCACTGAGCTTTTATACAGTGAAGGAATTACAAGTTTGCCACCGGTCTAAAATATTAATGATGTTTTATTTTATAAACGTTATAAAAGGCCCAGAATTAGCCCAAACCGTCATAGAAAAAAGGTATTTCTCAACTTTGATAATGCTTATGTATCAGCCGTCATTAAAACTCCTTGTCGAGCGTTATTAATAGGCCTTTTTGTTATAGTGTCACCAGCCGGTCACAGGCCCTGTTATATACTCAAACACTAGCCTAGTATTACATCATGCATGACATTGATCTTTTTCACACTTGCTAGTCTCATTTTAATATTTTTAAATACAAAATTGTAATGTTTCATAAATGTCTCACATTTTTTTATTTAGTTACTATCTTAGGAATGCTAGTTGTGGATGTGGTATGTTACTTGCTCCCTCCTGACTGGAGACAACATTTTTAGGTGACTGTGACGAAGAGGAGCTGTCCTACTGTACTTTCTATGGGACAGACTCGGGTCTCGCAGAGGCTGCACCAGGAACCCTAGAACCTTAGTTGCTGGATTAGCACTTTCCCTTTTTAAACAATGTAATAAATGAATTTTTCTTTTGAATATTGTTATTAATGGTGGTTACTTTCAATTCAATAAAATATTTTATTTTTGTTAGATCTTCTGCATGTTTGTGCTTCACTACTTGATACAGCTTACTGCCGCCGTCTCACAACGGTGCAGGCTGGGCATGATCTGACTAGACCCAAATTATTTGGGACGGATCGTGACATGTTTTTAGTGGTGGCCCATGCAGATCAGTTCTGTAAGCTGGTCTAGTCAACTTAGTCTAGACCATTACGTAGTTATGTGACTTGACCTAGGTTTAGTTGAGACATTAGGAAAACAGACTTAGAAACAACATAGAATACCTAGAGAACATTTGCCATGTTACATTATAGGACCGAAAGTATATACTTTAATAACTATTTTTGCTTGCTTGTAGTTTATTAGGCTCCCTTGCTTATGTTTGTACCCAAACCTGTTCGCTGATGGCGAAGGGTAGAGATACTCGTTCTGGGCCTGCTGTTGAGGAGGATTCATCCTCTGAGCATACTCCAACTCAGGCTCAGTCAGACCCCTCACTGTTGCAGCTTACTGATTGCCCTCACGCTGCACGGCCTTCGCGTGCTGCTTACACTTCCACAGTGCATGCAGCAGCGCCGATCCCTCCGAGGACCGCAACTCCACATGTTGAAGCGGTTTCTCCAGCTGCTCCACCAGCACCAGTGGACAACGCTGACCTTGTAAGTCTACTATAAGGTGTACTTGAGGGCCAGAGGGCTCAAGCAGAAGTGAATCGCGAGCAAACTGCAATTATGAAGGAGGGCATGAAGAATGCCTACAAAGTCACCATGGCAGCGTTGTAAACATTGCAAACAGAGAAGAGGCCTGCCAAAGTGAGAAAAGTGAATTGATAATTTATGTTTCATTGGAGAAATATATATGTTGATGTATCGGTCCTTTAATTCAGGAGAAAGTTGGGGACATCGAGAGTTTCAAGAACTTGAGTCCGCGGTCTTTCAAAGGGACTGAAGTTCTAACCTACGCGGACGAGTGGCTGGATGAAATGGAGCGACTCCTCAGCGTTGCTCGCATCCCACCTGGACTTATGGTAGAGGCTGTAGCTCTACAGCTTCGAGATGTTGCTAGCATATGGTATCGAAGTGAGCCCAGATTTATGACTGGAGGAACATCCTCGCGTTCCTTCAAGAAGCAGTTCAAGAGGAAGTTCTTCCCAGAAGCTGCTCTGCAAGCCATGGAAAGGCAATTCCATTACCAGAAGCAAAGAGACCGTACTCTGGAGGAGTACGTATCTGAGTTCAATCGGCTTAGCAGGTTTGCTCTCCGCCTGGTTGCAGACCCTAAGGAACGTGTTCAGAAGTTCCGACATGGATTACGGGAGAAGATTCGCACTTATGTTGCTGCGAACGGAGCTAAGATGTTCGACAAGATGCTTAATGTGGCCTAAGACGTAGAGGCCAGTTCAGTCGGCCATACCAAGAGAGAGCGCCCTGGATCCAGCAGCCATCACCAGGGAAGTTCCAAGAGGCCCAACACCAGTAGCAAGCCCTCTCAGCAGCACCACAGGGCACCCCAGCAAAATCAGCCGAAGATCGTCTCTTGCACCTACTGTAAGAGGTCCGGACACTCATCAGATATCTACAGGAAGAGACTGGGCCACTGTCTTGCTTGTGGGTCTGCTACCCACCAGATCAGAGACTGTCCCACATCATTCAGAGCTGGACCTGGACAGCAGAAGGGTGCCATCTTATTACACTCACACCCAGCTTTATGTCTATTTGATTCTGGAGCATCGTACAGCTTTATATCTTCAGATTTTGTTGCTGCATATCATATAGACGTAGGGTGTAGTAAGATAATTTGCAGAGTTATGACTGGAGGGGGACCTATCCCTATTACAGAGACTTGTACCTGTCCCATCACAATTTTCGGTCATACCTTTCTAGCACCCTTACTTGTTATGCCTCTCCCTAACTATGATATAGTTTTGGGTATGGATTGGCTGAGCAAGCAACACGCCCTGATAGATTGTCGTCGGGGCTATGTTATCTTTAGCCCATATGGAGGACCAAAGTTTGAGATAGCTCGAGCACCTGAGAGCATGGGATGTGTTTCCTACACTTCCATCACAGTAGATTCTGGACCACCTCATTCCTTTATAGCAGAATACCTGGACGTCTTCCCCGACAATCTTCCAGGTTTACCTCCGGATCGAGGTGTAGAGTTTACCATTGACCTAGTTCCCGGCTCTTCCCTTATTTTTCGAGGATGCTACAGACCCCAAGGAGGCCAAGGAGATGAAAGATCAGATTGATGAGCTGAAGGCCCAAGGATTTATCAGAGATGGAGCTTCACCTTGGAAAGCACCAGTTTTGTTCGTGCCCAAGAAGGATAGAACCGTATGGATGTGCATTGATTACCGGGCACTGAACAACATCACCATCAAGAACAAGTATCATTTGCCCAAGATCGATGATCTGTTCGATCAGCTGAGTGGAGCAAGGGTGTTCTCAAAGATTGACCTCAGATCAGGATACCATCAGGTCAAGGTTCAAGAGGAGGATATCCCGAAGACGGCATTCAACACCAAGTATGGTCAGTATGAATTCTTGGTCATGCCCTTCGATCTCACCAATGCCTCAGCTGTGTTCAAGAGCCTCATGAACAAGGTCTTCCATGAGTTCTTGGACCAGTTTGTCGTCGTCTTCATCGATGACATTCTGATTTACTCAAAGACCCAGGAGGAGCACGAGAAGCATCTGCAGATTGTCTTGGAGACTCTGAGGAAGGAGAAGCTCTACGGTAAGTTGTCCAAGTGTGAATTTTTGCTGGATACGGTGGAATTTCTTGGTCATGTTATCACAGGAAAAGGTGTATCTGTGGACCCCAAGAAGATAGCAGCAGTTAAATCTTGGACAACCCCAAGCTCAGTTGCAGAGATCATGAGCTTTTTGGGTCTAGTTGGATACTACCGGAAGTTTGTGAAGGACATCGCGAGGATTGCGGAGCCTATGATGAAGCTGACCCGAAAGAATGAAGAGTTTATTTGGACTGAAGAGTGACAGGCGTCATTTGAGGAGCTGAAGAGAAGGTTGAAAACAACGCCCATCTTGACGCTACCATCTGGATCAGACAGATTTTCTATCTACAGTGATGCCTCGGGTAAAGGATTAGGATGTGTACTACAGCAGCATGGTAATATAATTGCCTATGCTTCCTGACAATTACGTAATCATGAGAAGAACTACCCGACGTACGACTTGGAGCTGGCAGCAGTCATCTTCTCCTTGAAATTGTGGAAGCATTATCTCTATGACGAGAAGGTGGACATATACACAGACCACAAGAGTCTTAAATATGTCTTCACTCAGAAGGAGCTCAACATGCGCCAGAGGTAATGGCTGGAGTTGATGAAATATTTCGACATCAACCTGCAGTACCACCCAGGTAAGGCTAATGTGGTCGTTGATGCACTTAGCAGGTACCCGATGGCTATGTTCTTGACAAAGAACCGTCACTTGCTGGAAGACATAGAGAAGCTAGGTTTGGAGATCGTGCTACCAGAGGAAATCATGCTGAAGCTTAGGAAAGAAGTAGTTGTACCAGGTGTAGACTCGTCTATGATGCAGCTACACGTGGAGTCCAGTTTGATCAGCAGAATCAAGGAGACTCAATTCCAGGATGAGATACTGTGCAAGCTAAGGGACAAAGTGTTAGCTAAAACACTTGAAGGATTCTATATAGCTGGAGATGGAGCTCTGAGGCATGGCACGAGACTTTGCGTGCCTATTGGCGAACTGAGGAATGAACTGATGAAGGAGGCGCACCACTCATAGCATTCTATACATCCCAGAGCTAACATGATGTACAAAGACATGAGGGCTCATGTTTGGTGGCTTGGAATGAAGCGAGACGTGGCAGAATTTGTCTCCAGATGTTTGATCTGCCAGCAGGTAAAGGCAGACCGCCAGAGACCAGCAGGTTTGTTACAACCTCTTCCTATTTCAGAGTAAAAATGGGAACATATTACTATGGATTTTGTGACAGGATTACCCAGATCCCAAGGAGGGAAGGATGTTATATGGGTGATAGTTGACAGACTAATCAAGTCTGCCCATTTCATTCCTTTCAAGGTTGGTTTATCCACGGAAAGGTTAACAACTCTTTACATGCGGAACATTTACAGGTTATATGGAGTCCCAATCAGCATCGTATCCAACAGGGATACCCGGTTCACCTCGCATTACTGGAAGAGCATACAGGAGAGCTTGGGTACGCAGCTAAAGTTTAGCACGACATACCACCATCAGACAGACGGCCAGTCAGAGCGGACCATTCAGATGCTGGAGGATATGTTGAGATCATATGTCCTGTAGTTCGGTAGATCTTGGAAAGATCACCTACACCTGGTAGAGTTCTCCTACAACAACAGCTACCGGGCCAGCATTTAGATGACACATTTTGAAGCTTTATATGGACGTCGATGTCGCACCCCTCTAGCATGGGACGATGTTGAAGATCGAGTCTTGTTGGAGCCAGAGATGATTGCAGATGCGGCCGAGAAGATGAAGATGATCAGGGAGGCACTAAGGATTGCACAGGACCGCCAGAAGCATTGGACGGACAGCATGCGTCGAACCTTAGAATTTGAGGCCAGAGATTAGGTATTTGTTAGAATATCACCTACCAGGGGCACAATCAGATTCGGCCAAGCTGGGAAGATGAGTCCCCGCTACATCGGTCCTTTTAAAGTTTTGAGCAGAATCGAAGAGGTAGCATACAAGGTGGATCTACGTTCCAGTCTCGAAGGCGTGCACAACGACTTCCACGTATCACAGCTGAGGCTTTACGTACCGGACCCGAGCCACGTTGTTGATCATTCAGAGTTAGAGATTGGACCCAACCTTACAGTGCCAGAGCAACCGGTGGAGATCATCGATCGCATAGAGAAGAGATTGTGGCGTGCAGTAATCCCTCTAGTGAAGATAGCTTGGCGTCACCATTCTTCTAGCGAAGCTACCTGGGAGCGAGAGGAAGAGATGAGCGAGAAGTATCCTCATCTTTTCTAGGTATCTTCTAAACCCTCTCTTTCATTATCGGTTGAATTTCGAGGACAAAATTTTCTAAGGAGGGATCGGAAGGTTGTAAGACCCTGTTTAAAAAAAACCATCAACTCTCAGCCGCATGACCCATTCCCACTTTCCAATTTTTTTTGCACATTCTCAACTCTCCCTAACATCTCTCCCAACCACACACATCACCCCCCATTTTTCCCTCTCCACACGTTCACAACTACTTTCCCTAATCTCACTAACAGCACCTATATTCCTTCTCCTCCCAACTACTTTCAATCAAAGAAAAACCCACTCACAGAACCATTCCTCACATTCACTCTCTCACTTCTTCTCAAAACACACCAGCACTACCCCACTCCCCCACCTTTCCCGTACTAGCCGGCCGCCGACCTCCGCCCCGGACCCGCGTCGGACCACCAGCGTCCACCCCAGCCCGCCGGCGCAGCCCCCAGTCGGTCGCCGCCCGTCCAGGACCCGCCAGCGCATGCGCGCGCCCTCCGCCGGCGTCGTCGTCTTCCGCGCGTACTCCGTTGCCGCGTATTTTTCTCACGTGTTCGCCCGTGTGCGCGCACGTGTCCGTGCTCATCATCCCGGTGTCGTTCCGAATCCGAGGCCTCCCCTCGGTACTCCTTCGTGCAACCTTTGGGTAAACTCTTCCCCGAGTAGTTTCTGACTTTTATTCACAGAAACCCATTTGTACCTTCTGGCCTTAGTGATGTGTTCTACAAATGAATATTTAGTTTCTGTTAAGGTTTTAGTGGTAACGTTTGTAATAGGGTTATATTTTAGGCAATTTTGTTATAGGATTGCTGGTATTGGCATGTGGTACCATAACTTAATTAATTTAAAAACTTGGACTAATTAATCAAGATTATTAGCAATATAGTTATAAGTTTGGTTACATATGTTTAAATCCTAGTAATTGTTAGTTTAATTATTTTATAAAAGTTTTAGCTTTTATTTAAGGCAATATGTTGATAATCACTTGTTAGAGTTATTATTAATTACGGAAAAAGATTTTGGTTGTGATATTGTAATAATACTTGCCATTTACTTTTAATTTATACATTCTTAAAATAAGTGTTTATACCAAAAGATTTCGATAATTAGAATAGTAATAGAAAAGTTATTATTTTTCATAAATGAGTTTTTCTGTTAAAATAATTGATTTCGGTAAAAAGATTACTATTTAGTGTTAATAATCGAAAATGTTTGTATTAATTCAAACATCATTATTTTGGCAAGAAAATCGTATTTTATGCAAAAGTATTTTTTATGCAAAGTGCTATTTTAACATTTAAGAAGTTATTTTCTCTCTAATTTACGAAAAATGGTTAAAAAGGTATTTTCTAAGCAAAATCGTTTTATTAATAAATGTTCAGTATAATTTCCATTTTAAAATATTAGTTAGATAAATCTAATTTCCTAAGATTTATTAATCTCTAAGAAATACAATTTAAAGTCATTTTCTAAATATTTATTATTTTTGACAAAACCTATTTTTCAGTTAAAACGATTATTTGTCAGTTATTAGATATGTAACAAAACCTATTTTATGTATAAATGGTTTCTACTAGGATCACCAACCTGTAGAATTGACCTAGTTGGTACCTTAGAATTATGGAGTAATTTTGGTTACTAAAACTGGCGTTACGAACTTGTAGGTTTGATCTGTAAACCCTAGCAGTCACATTCTGGTTGCTGTCAAGTCAGGAAAATACTCTGAGGCAAGTTTTCATATTTACTCCATACTTGTGTTTCCATTTTAATAATTAAATGTTATACAAACATTGATTACATGTAGTCTAGTTACACTGAATCACCGTGGTTCCCTCTCGGACTCCACGTAGGAAGATAGGTGGGTGGATGGCTATCTTGACATGTTGATTATTGACTCATTACTCGGGGATTGCTTGGGGGAGTAGTATAATGTCTGTGACCAAAGCCAAAACTTGCTCGTTTTTCGTCTGCGCTAACTCCAACCTCAATGTGGGTTGAGCCGTACCGTATACTATTCGTTTCGGCCGAAACGTTAGTATACATATTGCCTCACCAGCCGGTCACAGGCCATGTTATATACTCAAACACTAGCCTAGTATTACATCATGCATGACATTGATCTTTTTCACACTTGGTAGTCTCATTTTACTATTTTTAAATACAAAATTATAATGTTTCATAAATGTCTTGCATTTTTCCATTTAGTTATTATCTTAGGAATGCTTGTTGTGGATGTGGTATGTTATTTGCTCCCTCCTGACTGGAGGCAACATTTTTAGGTGACTGTGACGAAGAGGAGCTGTCCTACTGTACTTTCTACGGGACAGACTCGAGTCTCGCAGAGGCTGAACCAGGAACCCCAGAACCTTAGCTGCTGGATTAGCACTTTCCTTTTTTAAACAATGTAATAAATGAATTTTTCTTTTGAATGTTGTTATTAATGGTGGTTACTTTCAGACTCACTTTCAACTTAATAAAATGTTTTATTTTCGTTAGATCTTTTGTATGTTTGTGCTTCACTACTTGATACAGCTTACTGCCGCCGTCTCACAACGGTGCAGGCTGGGCATGATCCGACTAGACCCAGATTATTTGGGATGGGTCATGACAATTGGGATGGGGTATTATCAGTCAAGTATTAGGTGGTGCTGGTATTAATGGGAAATCACATGACTTATATCATGCAGTGTGTCACTACACCCTCCGTTGCTATACTAATCAATGGTGTTCCATCTTGTTCTTTTTCTCCTGGTCGTGGAATTAGACAAGGATGTCCACTCTCCCCATATTTTTTTCATATTGTGTATGTAAATTCTTACTATTCTGATCAATACAATGGTTCAAAATTCTCTTTATGAATGTGTGTCTATTCGTAGTTCACACCACAAGTATTCCCACCTTGCCTTTGCCGATGATTTATTTATTTTTGGCAAATGTTCCCTACATAATATTACTCAAGTGAAGATTATCCTTCGAACTTTTGAACGTTGGTCAGGCCAACGCATCAACTTTGAAAAATCTTCCATTTTTTTCAGTAGGAGAACTGATCCTATAATGCGAGAATTGTTCCGTAATCTCCTGGGGGTCCAATTGATGCACTCCAATGACAAATACCTTGGTCACTTGCTTCTCCAATCTAAGAAAAGAGTGTCTACTTTCTGCACTCTCCTGGATAGTAGTCTATCTAAACTTTTGGGATGGAAAAGGAAATGTTTATCACATGCTGGAAGAACTATTTTAATCAAATCCACTTTGGCCTCTCTCCCTACCTATTTTCTCTCCTCATATCTCATTCCAAAATCAGTATCCAATACTCTGTCCAAACATCAACGTAATTTTTGGTGGGACTCTCATGATAAAAGGATGATACATTTCTCGGTTTGGTTATAATTCACTCAACCAAAATATCAAGGGGGTCTTGGCATTCGGGATCCATGCATCGTCAATCTTTTACTGGTTCTCAAAGTAGCATGGAAATTTATTTCGCAACCAGATTCAGTTTGGGCTTCCCTCCTTACCAGTAAATATCTACATTCAGCATCCTTCTGGACAGCAGTGCCATCTAGTTCCTCCTCCTGCATTTGGTCCAGTATTCTTCGTAGCAGAGAGTTTCTTCTGGGCAATATCTTATGGTCGGTGGGAGATGGTTCAGATATCAACATATGGGTTGATCTGTGGATTCCTTCTTTACCAGATTTCAGAGTGAAAGGTTTTAACTTCAGTAATCGATGGATTCATAAAAGTCAGTTACCTGATTAATATTAATCACCTATCATGGAAGGCCAACCTCATCCACCTCCTATTTCCTCCTAGTGAAGCAAATGCAATTGTGAAAATACCTTTATCTGCTAATTGTTCTGGTGACAAACTCATGTGGATACATACTGCTGATGGAGTAGTGTTCACTTCTAAATCAGCTTACAGAGTAATGCATGAGAAGCTATTTCCCAATCTTATCGGCAGTAGTGAAGATGAGTTCAAAGATTGGAAGAGACTCTGGTCCCTAACACATATCAGTCCTAAGGTGGTGCTTTTTGATTGGCGTGCCATTACAAACTCTCTTCCGACACAAGACAATGTCCACCTTCGAATCAACTGCATTGATGCCATGTATCCTCTATGCAAGGTGAATCCTGAAACTACTAACCATTTATTATTTTTTTGTCCTATCACAGGTAAATCTTGGGATCATATTGCTGAAATTGCAACTATGATTCATGAAGACTCCACTGTTTCATCAATTATCACCACTGTTCTGAAGAAGGGTGATCCGTCCTTAACTTCATCTCTATTCTACCAAATGTGGATTATCTGGAAGGCTAGAAACAAAGCAATTTTCAATCATCAACCAATCAATACAACACAAATTTTTGAGGATGCTTCAAGATTAAAGGAAAGGACAGACGTTTTCAGCACTGGTTCTTCTTCTTCACTTAATGCTATATAACCAGGACCCAACAAGATTTCAAATAGCAGCCTCCACATCATCCAAACTGGATGATTAATTTCGATGGAGCTTACTTGGATGAGAGGATGTCAGCGGGCGTTGTTCTACGTAATTCATATGGCGACTTCAAGATGGCACTGACAAAGATTGAGGATGGCGAATCACCCTTAGAAGCTGAAGCAATGGGCATTCGTTTAGCTCTTGAAATCTGCAACATGAAGAACTTACAAAATGTGATGATTGAAGGAGACTGTAAGCCTCTAATTGATGCAATCAACATTCCGTCTTCTATTCCTCTCTGGCGTGCTCGTCACACAATTGCGGATGCGAGGAAGCACTACAAGAAAAAATCACTTTTACAACGTTACAAAAATATCGTAAAAGATCTTTTACAACGTTTAATAGAAGGTTGTTATATCCAGGGTTGTAAAAGGGGGGGCATCTTCCACAATGGTTGTTTGAACGTTGTAAAAATATTGTAGATATTCTTACCACAATAATTTATAAATATTGTTAAAATTTATAAAATATAACAAAAAAGTTTCCACGACATTTAGCCAGTATTGTAAAAGTATTTTTTAAAACATATTACAAGTGTTGTAAATATAATTTCAACAACGTTCTCCAACTGTGGTAAGAACTATATCTATCACATTCAGTAAACATTGTACATAGATATTCTACAACAGTGGAAAAATATTGTAAAAAAGTTTATACAACTTTTAACAAATATTGTATCTTTAATTTAATCATGTTTGCCAAACATTGTAATATGTATTTATATGTTTTAATTATAACATCAAAAATGATTTAAAAGTATTGTAAATAAATTTTACGATATTTAGAAAAGTTGTTATAATGTTTGCTTACAACAGTTTTGAAACGTTGTTGTTTATGTTTCCATTTAAAAAAATAAAATTTATAGATAAAAATATTGATTTCAATTATAATAAAAATACAAATATAAATACAAGTTCAAATTCAAATTCAAATTCAAATACAAATACAATATTTTAAAAATAAAATTTTGAACCACAAACTTGCATTCAACTATCAGTTAAACCATAAGCAACGTATCATGTTTAATAACATTTCAACCATTCCATATAATATTTGAAGAGCTAAACCAGTATTGAATCATATCATTTCATCATATAATATTTGAGTAACAAGTTAGTAAAGCACATAATTTCTACAAGAAGTAATATACATTTTAATAACCAGTATTTGAATCATTTACCACAAACCATCCAATATTTCAAATTTATTTATCTGACAGGCTCTCTTGAGGAAGTTTATCTGTTGCTAGAGGGAGCAAGACAAGGCTCTTTTGAGGAAGTGAGAAGCATGTAGCCAGACCTCATAGGTGAGAAAAAATCCTACTAATTCTGAAAAAGTAAGAAAAGAGAGAAGTAAGTCACTTTTTTTGTTGGGCATGCACAAAAAAAGAGTATATGCAACACAAAATCTTAATCAGGTATTTATATTTGAAGCTTGTATATATGGAAGTTCTTAAAGAAGTTAATGAAGATGAATTTTCTTAGTACCTGAATTCCAACATGTATTTGAGGTTAAGTCAAGAGTTCCAGTATTGAGACCCTAGACTACGAGATATAAGTACAAAGATAAATAAGTAGGTTTTTGAAATAAAAATGCAAGTTTGGATATGTAGTTTCAGATGAAAAGAGAAGTTTGTATGCTTCCTATTTTAAGGTAGAAAAAGTAAATAAGCTGGTCACAAGCGAACATTCTCCGAGCTACATTTATAAGATAAAGCAGGAAAACTCAGGAAAAAAAATCATGGAGCTGAAACACACTAATATATCTATAAACAAGTAATACATAAGTAAGAGAATCACATACTAATCTACTTCTAAGTTTTTATTATTTTGGCGTTCCTCCTAGAAACCGCCTAAGTTGTCGAAACCGTTAATATTTATGCTTATAAAAAGGGTCAGAAACATCTTCAGAGTTGTTCCAAAGTAACAAATTTTGTTCCACTTAAGCATCTGATGAAGCCTATCCTGAGTAT